>CATIWQ010150432.1:0-14364 GCA_949673415.1 Euphorbia schlechtendalii | reverse complement strand
CATCTGCGGCATCTGATTGGATTTGTACTGGTATTTTTTATCCTCATTTTGTATTCTTTTCCTCAATTTGTATCGAAATTTGACTTTTGTGTTTTTTTGGTGTATTTGAAGAATGGCAACCACAGCCTGTTTTATCATTGTCAGCAGGAACGATATTCCTATATATGAAGCTGAAGTTGGATCTGCAGCTAAAATATGTTGAATGTTATTTTAATTTCTGCTTCTCAGTAGCTGAATCACTTTAAATTTCAATTTATAAAATTATGCATTTCATGTTTTGGGAAGAATGCGCTATTTTTTTTGGCTGAATGGTTAGTCTGAAATCATCTTTGAAACTAAGTTGTTACTGTAAATCAGCGATGTAATTGAGTAGAATGGAAATCTCAAGCTATATGCTAACTTGCTTAAGATTAAATGATAACATTTCTAAGAGGTGGTTTATTGTGACAGCTAATGAGTATGCAAACTTACTTTGGATTCACGCAGCAATGTCTACTATAGTTGCTTATTTAACTGCAATTTCTTTTTGATTTGGTTTCCATGTATGATTCTGAAATTGACTTGAATTTCTAATTATTTTTCCATCATGAATTCAATCTAGCTGTTTTGTGATACCTGATAGTTTATCATGCTCTGTGTCGGTCGTGAATTGTAAATAAGATATTAAAGTAATAGTATTCCCCCCTTGAAAGTTCCTTGCCAATGTTACACAAATATTGCTACTTTATTTTTTTTATTAAAGAATCTGCTCTTTTGAGATAGAGTTGTTATTATTATCCTTTTCCATTTATATATCTGATGTTATCGAGTTGGTCTTTTAGATATCGAGTACTATCAGAGAGAAGATGCTACTCAGCTGCATCAGTTCATATTACATGCAGCTCTAGATATTGTTCAGGACCTAGCAAGGACTACTAGTGCCATGTAAGGACTGCACTTATTATAGTGTACTACAAACTCTTTTTTTCTGTTTTAATACTTTTTTTTTATTTTGTGCCACGTCTTCGTTGTAGGTTCTTGAAAGGAATTGACAAATTCAATGATCTTGTAGTATCAGTTTACGTTACGGCTGGTTATGTCCTTTCAATTTGTGTTTCAAAATAAATTCAAATTCCAAATTTGACTTGACATTTTTAAGATCCCCTTTTTCTTTCTGACAAAACAGTGGAGCAGTTAGTGATTGGATAAATTATGAAGTGTATTGAAATTTTAAGTCACTTGTAAAACTTCTCCTCAGCTGTTTAGTGATTGGATAAATCATGAAATCACTAATTTTTCATATCGAAATTCAAGTTCTTCTAAGCTTTTTAATGATTGCAATTGTCTTGGTTATGGTTACTTTTCTGGCATTTTTGGTGGTAATTTCTTTGACTTCTCACACATACTAGATTTATGCTACATCCCTCATAATGATGATGGAATTAAGAGCTTTTTCCTAGAAGTTCATGAACTTTATATAAAGGTAACTTCACTCATTCTCTTTCCCGCAACCTGCCAAAAAAGAAATGCAATATCAATCTGTTCATTTACTTGCAACCTGCAACCTTGTATTGTTTTGTCTATGTATTGATTATTCAGTGTTAAACTCGTGGTCTTCACTCTTTTTGCGCTTACCAAACTTTTAAGCTTTCCTGGCGCCCAAAACTGGAGAGTGTGATCGGAAAACACTAATCCTATGCATTTTGTATCCTGGAATCTGCATGTACATGATGTTTTCTATTATCATATCTCCTATCAGATATGGTGAAATTCTGCAAATAGAAATTGTCATGGTCTACTATCTCTGTGTGTTTTGCAATCTACTCACAGAGCTTCAAAAGTGAACCTAAGTCTTGTAAAACTTGTGTATGTTCTTACAAAATTGGTGACGTTCTGTTCCCAAGTATTTGCTAAAAGAATGGTAGAATACCTTTTTATTTGTTCTTGTGAGATATTGATTCATAAATTACATTGGGAAATTTGCAGATTCTTCTAAACCCCCTATACTTGCCTGGTTCTCGCATTGCGACCTCACATTTTGACACCAAAGTTCGTGCGCTAGCAAGAAAATATCTGTAGATGAGTTTGGTTAAGATCTCTGACCTATGGTAGATGAACTTGAACCAGGTCTGAAGTGAAACCCCTTTGTTTGATGATATGTAACTTCAGTAGGGTAATTTTAAGGTTTCCAATGTGTGATATTGTTTCAGTTAAAAATACAGTTATTATTGTGCAGCAGAATCGCAAAAGCATTAGCTTAGATTTATAATTTTGAAATTTCAATTAAGAATGTACTAATGTTTTCCTTATCAAGCATTATTAACAACATGGTCTGTTATAAGATTTTGGTTACTTATCACTCGATGTTGCTGTCATTTGACACCGAATAATCTGAATCTGTAGTTTTGTACGAGTAACTCCATTTTTTACAGATATTCTTGGATTTGCGATCCTATAATAAGATTTTGGGGGATTGGTCCCTGTAGTTATGATGAGTGTTACACAAGCTTAACAAAATGCAGTTACATGTAGCGCTAAAGTCCTCTCCCTTTTATAGGCAACTTGTATATAAATAGGTAGCTGCACTTTCTTGAGCTCTTGTTATGACACTTGTGCCTTTCACTCTTTTGTTTTACATGTTTGAGTCACATTCCAGTGTTTTATCATCTAAATTTGCCATATTTGTTGTTTATATTTTGATTTGTAGGCTAAGTTTAATTGATTGCACCACCTGATAGAAAAATAAAGTAAACTGCTACTTTTGAATTTTTATATATCACTGCAAAGTATCACTAACTATGAAAAAAAGCTTAAATACACTCCACATGTTGCCATAGCATAAAATAAAATGAACTATCTGTGGCTAACTTCCTAACTGTAATACTATGCTAAAGATCCGATTATATTTTATCTATCGTCTTTGGTGATTTAAGAACCTAATTGCGAGGGCAAAGGTCAATGCAAAGATTGTTGCAAATCCAACCACTGCAGCTGCAATTGCTCCCAGAAGCTCATGTTTGAAACCAAAGTAACTTCTCAGAAAATCTTCAACTCTTTCGCCTGACTCGAGAGTGTTTGTTATGTCTCCAAACTGTGATGAAACTAATCCATACAGTGTGTATGCAACTGGACAAAGCCACGAATACCATCTCCACCACACGGGTAGACTCTGTTAGCCCAGAAAATATATAACTGTATTAGTCCCTCTCTGTGTAATGGACAAAACAACCTGAAACAAGTATCGATGAAGTTTATATGATTACCATTCGTGGAACTATGAATCCGGCAAATAAATTCCACAGTGAAAAGAATCCGGATGATACTATCGACGCCACGTGCTGATTCGGAGTTACTGCAACGGCCATCATGCCGTAGAAGGTGTAATACAGCAATGTGAAATACATGAAGAAAATATACCAGAAAAACTTGACAGCTGTCCATTCAAATCCAATCATTGCATAGACGATAGTGCCATATACGAAAGCTTGTGAGAAAACGTATGGGAGCTCAATCACAACCTGCAACATAGACAAAAAGAACATTTAGATTCTACCGGGGTACATAGTAGCTTTGTTATAGTTTAGGGATATGATCACCTGTGCAAAGGCATAGGGAAAGGCAGAATACATCCCAGCAGCTCTCTCTCGGTAGAAGACTGTTCTTTCAACAGCAACTACAGGTTGCACCGATGATGCGTTTTGTACACCAAGGAAAATGATTGCTGCAAACATCGATCCCATTGCATTGAAAAGATCTTGTCTTTTTGTCCTATAATTTCACAAGAAAATGATTCAAAGACAAGGCATGTAATGCAAGTGGACAGCAAAAACTTCTGTATGATTGTTTGTGTTTAAGTTTTTGTGTAGAAACTTACGTTTTAGATCCAAGATCCCAGAACATTGACCCGAACAGCAAAGCTATGAAAGTTGTGAATAGAAACCTCACAGCTGTGTAAAGCGGGTTACGCCAATACGACCAGTGCTGCTTCCATAAGCAAGCCATACACTGAGTGAAAAACGACTGTGAATACTGCTTAGGAAAATACAGGTCATTTGTACCAGGATTCGGTGTACTTAACTCCTCAATACGCGCCTTGTTTATCCTGAAAGATATGATGAACATTAACAACAGATTGATTGATTCCTAATTCTTAAAGCGTTCATAATTGCAGCAGATTGAGTAATAAGCAAACTCACCTGTATAGTTCTGAATTTCTGTAGATATCTGCAAAATCAACTCCCAAAACCATTTCCTGAGCTGAAGAAGTAACTTCTAGCATCCATGTTGCGGGATTGTAGCCATTTTTAATGTTAGGGACGCTTTGAATGGCCTGTAGCCAATAAAAGGCAAATAAATAAGCTAAATGTTAGACTAAAAGAGCCAACCTCGATTACTCTATACATACCTCAAAGTATTGTATTAGATGGCACGAATGATGACCCAACGGCCCGACATATATTTCTTGTCCTCCTCGCTTCATCAAGAAGAGCTACGAGAATCGCAAGAAAAAGAATATTGATCAAACAGCCGTGTTAAGATTAAACGAACAAATTCTGACTTACACTAATGTTACCTCATCGAAAGCTTCGAATATGTGGATACTTGGCTGATGGATAGTGCACACAACAGTTCTTCCAGTGTCCACAGTGTTCCTAACGGTTCTCATTACAATGGCGGCGGCTCTTGCATCTAATCCCGAGGTTGGCTCATCCATGAATATTATCGAAGGGTTTGCCACTAGCTCGACTGCAATTGTCAGCCTTTTGCGCTGCTCGGTAGATAGGCCACTCACACCAGGCAATCCCACTAGGGCTTGCCTCAAAGGATTCAATTCCACTAGCTCCATAACTTCCTCAATGAACATCTGCAAAAATCCCTCATTAGAAAATAATCAACATGATCTCCATATTTAGTTCTTTCAAACGAAAAAGACATTAGTACCCTTCGGGTTTCAGTGTCCACTTCAGGGCTCAGGCGAAGCCAAGCTGAGTAGACCAGAGATTCATAGACAGTTACATTCGGAGAGTGGATGTCATTTTGCTCACAATATCCAGAAATTCTAGCAAAAGTTTCTTGCTTTTTAGGATAGCCTGAGACTGTGATGTTTCCTTCTATATATCCTCCGGTTTTTCTGCCAGCTAGTACATCCATCAAAGTTGTTTTACCAGCACCACTAACACCCATTAGAGCTGTCAGAACACCTGGCCTGAAAGAACCACTTACGCCCCTCAAAAGCTCCAATTTCCCTTCTGCCACGCCCTGATTTTTCATTTCCTAAAAAAAATGTAATTTTTTTATTACTCGAATCTGTTTTTTCAGGTCAACAATTTTTACAGCCATGTAGAGTCAGTCAATCCTACCTGTGGCATGTCCACCGAATACTTAATATCATTAAAGGTGATATAGTGTGGTTCAAATGGAAGAACCATTCCCTTTTTCAAATGGCGGGAGTTTTCAACTATGATTCCTTTCCTACTTTCCACGACTTCTCCTGCAAGTTCATTATTTGAATCTTCATCTGGTACAACAGCTTGTGGCTTCTGAAGGGCTGTGAAGAATAATTTGAAGCAAATTACAGATGTTATTCACCAGAGTAACATAACTTTAGGCCTTGTTTGGTTCATGGTACGGTATGGTTCTAACTTAAATTTACTTGTTTGTTTGTGTGGTTATTTTCATGGTACGGTTCTTTCATGGTTCTAAGAACCATGAAAATAGAACCATAGATTTGGTGGTTCTCCTTTAAATCAAATTAAATTTTAAAAAAACCATACCATACCATACTATCTATCCAAACACGAAATTTTAAAAGAACCATACTATACTGTAACATACCATACTGTACTTTAATGAACCATGGAGAACAAAGTACTTACGGCCAAGGAATGTGAGAGCTAAAGTGAATAAGAAATTGTATAGCAGAGTGAATCCAATTAATGCCCCAACACCTATCCAGTACCAATATGCCTTCGTGAAGAAACCTCGGGATTTCAGAACTTCAACTCCCAATGGTTCTGTTGAGTTTGGAAGAACCTTTAAGAAACAATTTAAAGTCAGATATATTTTAATTGATTATCAAAAGGCGACAGGTAAACGAGATAGTTTTCGAGATTTACCTTACTCCAACTCTTTCCAAGGAACTCGTTAACTACCATTGCGTTCTGCCCATACATCAATGGCGACATCCAGTATCCCCATATCCACCATTTCTTGATGTTATCTGCACCATTGAATTTAGCAAAGAATCAATCAGTCCACTCTGATGGCCTAACTTTTGACTGGGAGATTAGTTAAACTCCTAAGTTAAAAAGAAAAAGGAAAATTGTACCTTTTGATAAGATAAAGCCACCTAATGCAAAAAGTGCAAGAAGTGAAAATGATCCGAAAGTATTGGCGACAATCATGTTCCGTCCTGCTGCAGCAATAAACCGAAACAACCCTGAACCCATCTGGCTAACAAGGACAAGCACAAGGTATTGCTTGAATAACCTGCAAAAAAATTACATAAATTACAGAACAGCAGCAAGATATTAAAAAAACTCTGCAAGTAAAAAATGTCAAAAACCTGTTACCTTCCAACATCGGGATCATATCCTATAACATAATAAGTAAGGAACACCCAAATAGCATCTTGTAAAAGTACTAGAGGTATTTTAGTGATCAATGGTGGAAGAGAGTATGCCCAAGCAGGAAAGAACAAGAGGTCCCTTTGTTTGTAAAACACCGGAAGCTTCGCAATAGTCATTGAAAGTTCTGACATACCATTGAACATAAGAAAGACCACTGAGAAGAATAAAGAACCCAAGAAAATTCCACCATCAATCACTGAATCGCGATGCATTTCAGTCCGGAAGAAGATGGTCATTCCGACGATTGCCATGAAAACAAGCTAGTAAAAGAAAGAAAAGAACTTCAGAATCATAATTTTGTACAACAATTATAATGCATAGCTACCTACATATGGGAAAATCTTTGATACTCACTTGGGATAGCTTGAATGTGTAGACAAATGAGTTTCTCTTCATGAGCAAGAGCTCTCTTTCAAAGCAAGCCTTAAGCAGCTCTGTTTTATTGACTCCGTATTTTTTGGTCATTAACGCAGCAGGGTGGCTCATGGCCTTATCGAACGGAACAGAAAGCTCGTTCTGCATCTCTCGTCCCACGTGGAATGACTGAAATGCCTCAGAAAATTCCTTGACCCCGATAAAACTGTATGGCTCATCTTTATTTGCCCAATATTGTTGCTGATCTTTTCTCGATGTTACCTACAACGATATAAAGTTCATTAATACCAAGTTCAAAGCTTCTATAAGTTAGAATTGAAAAAAAGGAAAATCATTTCTTGTTTACTTCTTGCAAGAAATCAGCTACTCCTTTTCTTTCTGGGCACTTGAAACCCATATGTTCGAAAAACTCGAGCACATGTTCACGAGGACCCTGGTATACGATTTGACCATCTGATAGTAGAATGATGTCATCAAAGAGATCATAAGTTTCGGGTGCTGGCTGGAGGAGAGAGATGACAGCGGTTCCATTAAGAATGTGAATGAATTGCTTGATCGAGTTCACGATTTGGTAAGTTGTCGAACTATCCAAGCCAGTAGAAATCTCATCCATGAACAATGCTTTTGCCGGTCCAACTAGCATCTCACCTGAAATTTCATTTTCGACACTCAACGCTCTGTACATGCTAAGATGAGTTATAGATGTTAAGTGTAAAAATAAGTTAATAGAGGTCTCGTACCAGTTGTGACACGCTTTCTTTGGCCTCCAGATATACCCCTTAACATTTCATTCCCTACCATAATATCTGCACAAGCTTCCAATCCTAAGACCTGCAGAATAAATAATGACATAAAAAACACATTAAAAGAATATCATCTTTTTGAATCCTGGATGGATCTTTAAGTATGTAGATCAATACCTTAAGAACATAGTCTGTGGCGACTCTAGGCTCCTGGCGTTCTGTAGCCATTGCCTAAACAATAAGTAAACATCAGTTGCGATGAAAAACATAATAGGCCAACGCATTAGGTTCGTGGACCTAACGGCGAATTAGTATTTTAACAATTTTTTTTGTAGTACATCATAGTTGATCTCACCTTCATATAAACATCAATATCGGGATCAGGTTTAATGTTTGATTCCTTTTCTCTTCTCAACAACTCAGCTATCATCTCTAACAATTAGGAAAAAACATAAAGTTAATTTATCAGTTTCCAAACTACACAGGGAGTTCATAGAAACAAAAAACTGTTGTTATATAATTCGTTAACCATATCGATGACCGATCCCTTGACATCTAGCAGAGAATTCCAAAGTTTCCCTAACAGTCATTTCTGGTATATGTGTATCGTTTTGGCTTATATATGCAGCTGTTCTTTGTGGTACAAATTCACTCATCTCGTGCCCGTTGTAAGTCACCTTCCCATGGAACTGCAGAAGAATCCAATTTCTCTGTTATTAAAAGGAAGGCTAAGAAAGGAAGTTCCAACGCAGAGTAAAATTTAATAATGACCTTTAGTTTAGGGTCAAGTTTTCCAGCCAAAGCCAACAAAAGGGTAGTCTTTCCGGAACTTGGAGGACCCAGTAGTAATGTCATTCTGCAATACAAACATATTTTAAATAAATACAATATGGTAAAGTTGCATAATAAAGTGAAATAAATAATAGAGTTTTGTTTGATTTTCCTACCTTCTTGGTCTGACGATTCCACTAATGTCCTCAAGGATTGACAGCTTTCTTTTTCTACTGGGAAGGATATGAAGAGTGTTCAACAAACCCTACACAAACCGAAACCCGAATCAGCCAAAATAAACACATAAGAACGTCTCAAAAGCTGTTGATAAAAATGAAAAGAACTGGTATTACCTCAAAAATATCAATGGAGAAGTTTAGGAAAGAGGGCAAAGCTCTGCTTCCCACATGAGCTTCTGTTTCAACATTTAGATTCTGAAATCGGACTTCAATGGTAGGAAGTTCGATTCCGACCCTGAAAAACAAAACAAATAAATTAACATCCAGGAAAATAAATGAATTGATTGATTGATTTGTTACCTTTGAATCCGGCTCTTGAGCTGCAACAAAAACCTCTCATTATCTTCGTCAGCGATTTTAACCAACCTATCGAGCAAACTCCGCCTCTGTTGAAATCCGAGATTGGAAACATCAATTTCAGAGGATCCAAACAAGCCTTTCTTGAGACGATCATAGGTAGGCAATCGTTGAATAGCAGCCCATTTCAAAGATTCCTCATCATCTTCGTCGTCATTGCGTGAAGAAATAGAGAAACCTTCAGTGGCATTGCTTCTCCAAATGAAAGACTCGCCTCCTCTTCTTAGACTACCGCCTGGTACATAAACTTCTGCCACTTCCATGCTACCGGTCTTCTTCTTCTTCCTTCTTTCGCACAAATCAATTTATTTCTCTTCGTTATGTTGTAAGAAGAATTCAATTCAGTTTTCTTAAACAGAATGCCAGCAGTCTCTGCTATTTATACTCATCATGCCTTAATATGGTTCTAATTTCGTATTCCTACCTGTCAGAACGCCTATTACACGTGTCATATATATACATACTGTATATATTACTCACAATTCACCAAATTATTTGGTTACATTTATAGAAATAATTCTGCAATTTCCACTTTCACGTCCCTGTTTATTTTTTTTCCATTAAATTATGGATGTGTAAATAAATTTTTTAAATTAATTAAATGGAAAAAAATATGGCATATGTTTAAGATTAAGTGGGATTATGAGATGACATTGTTAAGAGAACAACAAATTGTTCTTAAAAATTCGGAGAAGAAAGATGGGGCATACACTTAAATTTATGAATATTATTGATGAGCCAAATTGAATTAGCTTGTGAATATTATTGATGAACGATCATTAAATATAAGACAGCCATAAAATTTACATTATTTTGTTTTTAATAATTTTTTTGGATTTAAAATTTAAACAAATAATATAAATAACAAATTGATTGTCACTACTTTAATATGCGACATTAACAAAACATTTACAATTAACTAATGAAACAAAAAAATCTAATTTATAAAAACTTGTTAGATTAGCCAGCCCTGTCAGCTTTTATAGTATGACAATTTTAAAAATTTGACAAATAAATATGATTTTATTTTTCATTTAACAGTAAAATGACATTAATAAATTGAGAAATAAATCATGTACTTGATCAGCAAGTTAAATTGAGGTACATTGTATGAAGTAATTATGTCAGTAACGTATCAAACATTTGTGCACAATGAATAACATACAAATTAATGCAAAAAAATAAACCACAAAGGCAATGAAACTAGCAAAAGGATTTATGTCTATATTTTTTAACGCTAAAAACCAATTCAGAATTTTTGAAAACATAATAGTGCACAATCGAATTTGGCACCCAATACTCATCATAATTCATAACAACATATTATAACTTGCAAACTAATTATGTTGCAAATATGTGTATGTAAAACAGAAAAAGTCAGCCCACTGAAAGAAGACAAGATGGAATTTAATTTGTTGTCAGCTAAACTAAGATTTACATTAACGACCAGCCAATAATTTCCTGTGAAAGTCTAATAAAGTCACCTGGGGTGTCATCCAATCAATCACCGTCATGTATGATGTCAACGTATGGTTTTCTTAACCATATATAGGCACATACGCATACAATAATTCTGTTACTAAATTTCTATGTTATTGTTTTTTATAGTTAAACGCAAACAAATAAACATGTGCCTAATTTTAGTAAGAGGTCTAAGTTTAGCAAGCTGATCACATTATAAGAAAGTCTTATGCTTATCATTCTTAACTGTCATTGAGCTTGCGTAAGCACATACCTCACATACTTCATACATAAATACATTTCATAAGTAGTTGTTTTAATCCATTTTTACATCCAATATAATTTCATATAGTTACATTCGATATGGAACAATAATTTTAATTAATTAAAGTCAGAAAAACATGAACATCAAATGCGTAATTAAAGTTTTTATATTTTGGAGCTACAATATAATTATGGTTTAACTTTAAATTTATTTGAATATAATAAATTTTTATATAATTTGTTCTTTTTCCTTTGTATTTCGAAAATGGTGTGTTTTGAATTTAACTCTATTAAGAGTAAAGATAAAATGTTCATTTCTTGAATTTTCATACATTATAGTTGAGTCATACATTATAGTTGTGTGATACATATATGCCTGGCCAACGCTGTTAGGTTTAGAATGGTTTATTGTGTTGTTTATGTCCATTACTGCCTAAGTTTTTTTAACTCAGTTTTTGGGCCTGTTGTTAACCCTGTTTAGTGTAAGCCCATTTTTGTTTGAAGCACGTAATTGAGCTGTATATAAGCTCTTGTGTCTTCTTAGGGTTTTCCTTAACCCTACTACCTCTGTTAGCCGCTCTCTTCTCCCTCCCATTTCTATGCAACTCCCCTGTAAGCTCTCCAACGTTTGATCAAATTCTATTACAATCAAGTGGCTGGAGATTGAGGCGTTCGTGGCGAAACCTTAGAGGGTGAGATGGCAAAACGGTTAGGCGCAACTTGCTCCAGTCAAGGTTATATATACTTCCTTTCTGTTTTAGTTTTAGGTGCGATGTGTTGTATATTGTTTCTTGAGTTTATACTTTCCTTAGTTGTTAAGCGATTGTATAGTTTTCTGAGTTCTTTAGAGTTTTAGGGTTTAAGACTCTGTATTCTTCTTTTGGCCGCTGAGCAACTTAATAAAGCTTTATTTCTTGGATCCTTGGATTACCTCATAATAGTGTTTGGCATGAATTATAAGTCCAAGCCGAGGGAACCAAGTAAAAATCGCTGTGTTCTTGTGTTTGCTTTATGTTTCTGTGGTTTATAATCGTTAAATCTGGTATCAGAGCGCTTGTTTCGTGTTCCTGATAGATATGAAAATCGTTTTCATGATTAATTCTTTGGTATATGATTATCTGTGTGATTTTGTACTTTTCTAACTTGATTGTTCTTGAAAATTGTTTTCAAAAGAGTTTCTGGTTTAGAAACTGAGGTTTTTTTAATCAATCAGAAGATTTTGTACAAATCTCTTAAAGAATTTTTTCTTGTTACGATTTCTATTGAAAACTTGTTAGATCTAGTGTGATATCTCAAGTTTTATCTGTTTTTATAAACCTTGTTTGTTGCCATCTGCTGTATAAAACATCGCGTTATTTCTTCTTTGTGATTCTGTGTTGTTTTTTTGAATTCTCACGAGTTTTTGTTTTCTTTCTTTTGAGTTGGATTCATTGGAACTCTGTCTGGATTTGTCATTTCCTTTGAAATCTTGGAATTAAGGAAAGCTACTAAGGTAAATTCTTTAAACTTTCTTTTATTATCATTGTTAAACGAAGACTTCCGCTGTAAGTACTCTAAATACTTTTCTATGTTTTTTTCATTTATACTCTATAGTGTGATATGTTGTTCTAAAGATAATAAAATAAGTGATCTGTGCTGATATGTCTGATCTTTATTAAGCATCTAGATAATCCTGTTTGAAGAATTTTATTTTATCTTGTATAAGAGATCTTGTTATATCTTATTTCTCTTGATGTGATAGTTCTTGAAAAGCATTGTTGATATTCTTTTCTGTCTTTAATAGAAACTAGGTTATAGTCTCTATTAGAATTCTTCTTCTTGAAGTTCTTTTATCTAGACAGTCTTGTGTTGTTGCTTATCTTTGTTGGTTGAGTTAACATGTCTATAACTAGAGTGAGTCTAGAAAAATTTGATGGAAAAGGTGATTTTACTATTTGGAAAAGTAAAATGAAAGCTATTTTGGTTCAACAAAAGTGTCATAGGGCCTTATATGGCATAGATTCTTTACCTGCTGACCTAAGCCCTGTTGAAAAGCAAGACATGATGGAATTGGCATATTCCACCATGCTCTTAAATCTCTCTGACCCTATAATAAGGCAAGTCAGAGAGGCTAATGATGCTCCAAAGCTTTGGTTAAAGCTCGAGCAGTTATATATGACTAAAGATCTAGCTAGAGTGTCTTATCTTAAAGAAAAGTTATTCAGTTTTAAAATGAATCCCACTAAAGGCATAGATGAGAATTTGGATGAATTTCAAAAGCTCATTGTTGATCTTGAATGTGCTGATGAAAAATTCTCAGAAGAGAATCAAACTATGTTACTCCTAAATTCTATACCTGATATGTATAAGGAAGTTAAAAATGCTTTTAAATATGGTAGAGAACATTTAGTTGTAAAGGACATTGTTGATGCCTTAAGACTAAGGGAACTAGAACTAAAAATTGAACCCAAAGCTAAGAGTCAGACTCAAGAGGTCCTAAATGTCAAACCTAAAGGGGAAAGTAAGAAGTCTAAAAAGGGGAAAAAGAAAATTGGTACCACTAGTGCCAATTATGATAGTTGTAACCAAGCTGAGTCTAACAAAACTAAGAACTATAAAGATGTAACCTATTTTCATTGTCACAAGAAGGGTCACATTAGAAGGTTTTGTAGACTTAGATTAAAGCAATAGAATAATTCCAATCCTGGTGCTGTCAATAACACTGATGAAGATAGTGAAATTGAGGCTTTAACTATAAGTCATGTTAGAAATCTAGATTCATGGATTCTAGATTCAGGATGTACCTTTCATATGACTCCAAGAAGGGAATGGTTCACTGAATATGAAGAATTCAGTGGAGGAAAGGTATTAATGGGAAATGATTCCCATTGTGACATCCTGGGTATAGGAAAAGTACAACTTGTCTGTAAAACTGGAAAAATAGTTGAATTAAGTGATGTTAGGTATATTCCAAAGTTAAAAAGAAATTTAATATCACTTAGCCATTTAGACAAGAAGGGTCTTTCCTATAAAGCTGAAAATGGTGTTCTAACTGTAACTAGAAATAATCAAGATATTATTAGTGGTATTCTGTCTAATGGCTTGTATTATTTTCTTGGAAATGTGAATGTTGGAACTGTTAACCATGTTGTCCATAGTGATAAAGCTACTCTATGGCATAAAAGACTTTGCCACATTGGCTTGAAAGGTCTGATAAGCTTGCAGAAGCGAGGTAGTTTAAATTTATCTAGCTCTTTAACATTAGACACTTGTGAAACCTATATAATGGGAAAATCCCATAAGCAAGTTTCAACTCTGCCCAGAGTAGTTCTAACCAATGTCTTGATTATATACATAATGATCTTTGGGGGTCATCCTATGTGCCTATGTCTATGTCTGGAAACCAATATTTTGTGAGTTTCATAGATAATTACTCTAGAAAGGTATGGGTATACTTTCTGAGGAATAAATCTGATGTCTTTGATAAATTTGTTGAGTGGAAAACCATGGTTGAAAATGTTAAAGCTCTTAAAATTAAAGTTTTGAGAACTGATAATGGCTTGGAAT
>CATIWQ010150430.1:0-18726 GCA_949673415.1 Euphorbia schlechtendalii | reverse complement strand
TTCTATTTCGAAGTTTATGATATGTCTATGTGTCATAATGCGTATTTCGTGTTAAGTCTTTTATGTTAATCAAGTTATATGCGTTGGAGTTAATTTTAAGAGTAGTTTCGAGGTTAACAATATCATGTATAATCACTGGATTTGTGATATAACGTTGTTTAGTGAGCCAACATTTTTTGAATGTTAACTTGCTAAATATGGCTATTTGAGAGCGACCCGTACTAAGCATAGTATTGATGTTGTCTAGGTTTATATAATTGTATTAATTCGTTTGTGCTAGGTTTAGAAACGTTATTTAATGTGTTGGTCTATAGTGAATAATTGAACATCTGGGTATTTTGAACCAAGTCTATTATACTAGTTTAATGAATCGTAACATCTTTGTTGAACTTGCATGTTTTTCTGCTATCCTTATTTCGTAGGGAAAATCTAAATATTTAGATTCTCTAATCTTTCATATCTATATTTACTCATTCTTCATTCTAACCCTCCTATCCCAAAATATCAAATCTATGTTATTTTCTTTATTCTGTCTTCCTTATTGATCTTTATATTTCGTTACTTCCCTGTGGGTTCGATATCTTTTAAAACTACATCACAATTGTATACTTGCAGTTATCATCATTTTTCTATTTAATAAGAGGTATTAACAACACCTATACTTTACGTGAACAAGTTTTTTGCGTCATTAATATATAGCCAAATCTTGCGAACAAATTATTAAACTTATCAGTAGAAAAGTAGCGAACAAGTTTTTGACGCCGCTATAGGGGATAAGTCTTTCGGAATGAGAATAGCTAAAATCTTGCGAACAACTTTATTGCTTTCCAAATATATGTGAATCATACATTATAAACTCGAAATTGACATAAGTTTGAATATGCATAATTAAGAAACATGGTTTTCTTGATATGTAATATAATGTGATCTAATAAGAAGTAAGCAACTTATCCCGAACCTAAATCTCTGTATCTTGGTGTGTAGTTCTTCGGACGTTTAGCCTCACAGGACTTTAATTCCTGGAAGAGCTAATCTAGGTGGCGACTCTACACTAAGAGACTGTGGATTCATGTTTGAGAAATCTAAAAATGTTTTTTCTTTTTATTTCAAACCCTCTAGGTCCACGACCCGGTATATTTTATTTTCCACAGAAACACCCCGGTGAACCGCGCCTCTCATTTGACCACTCTCAGCCCATCACATCCGTGCCTTCTACTCATAATGGTGACTCTGCTAGGGATTTTTCTTAAACTTCTTTTTGTAAAAGTTTTTAGATTTTGGATAAGTGCCTAAAATTATTGATCACATTATTCTATATTTTATTAATTATGACATATTCATAATTTTACATTACAATAGAGGGGATTAGCTAGTAAGTTTAAGGTATACTATTACCGCAATGCTTTCTCTTGTACTAATCTACCTCCCTGAGAAAAGATAGTACTTGAGCGGGTGGAACACTTGTTGCCATATCGCATGTACCTTCCTCATTGGAACCCATTTGAGGAGAGTCTTGGAGTGTATTTTAGTGCAACAAGAACTTTATACATCAACAACCCATTTACAAACCCCATTTAAATAAGCAATAGGCATTTTTCCTAGGGTGTTACCCGATAAACGATCATGCATTATATTTTATTGCAGGTGCGCTCCTGAGTATCCTAGTAGTACTATGATGAACCAAACTAAGGGTAGAGACTAGCTAAAAAACACTACGCGTGGGAGTTGTATGGTTAGAAGTTGGATATAGTATGATATGTGTTATGTGTTTTCCGCTTTCGACTCATCATGCAAATGTACCATGCTAACCATGAATCTTAGCGCAGACACTTGAACACATGAACTCATAATATCAAAATGATGTAACATAGCATCTTCTGATCGTCATGATGCTAAATTGACATCATACATACTTATTATTAGCTGACACTTGATATCATGTTACCCTAGGATAACATGACGCCACTTTTCAGTGAAATGTTCACTTGACATCCGACACTTATCCCTCATGGGAACAATAACTTATCCAAAAATTTCCTACGTGATGTCCACTCGACATCCAACTCATAGCCCACACAGGGCAATCACACATACCACATAGCCCAAATAGGGCAAATACCTACCCAAACCATTTTTCCTACATCACGTGATGTCCCTGCTAACATCTGAATCTCAGCCCACATGGTGCAAACTCACTTTGAAAACCTTACTTTACCAATCTTCAAGGGTATACGCTTAATACATAAACCATCCACCCACATGGGGCAATGATTCGTGCATCACCACATACCCTCAAATAGTGATGACCACACCAGCATCCGAAACTCCACCCTAATTGAGCAAAATAAATAAATCATTCATATATGGTAGTTACTTTCATTTTATTTCACATTGCTTACTCAAAATTAATTGAACCTTTTCATTTCCTGAGATCTAGTTATAGTACGAAATCTTAAATTGTTGACCTATTACCACATGGGTAATTTGGTCTCCTCATTTACACCACTCATGCTACGATGTCACATGGACATCGTACAGATCTCAAATCCATCCCAGGGGTTGGATTTTCATTTTATCTAACAACTAACTCCATTTGTTTCAAATAGATTGATAAACATATTATAACATGTTAACCTCTTGTGAATGCAGCCATAATATTAACATCTCATGAACTTTTCATCATGAATCTTACATGCATGCATGGTCTGATCTTCTACTCTTGATTGAAAAGGGGGGATTGGAAAAGGCATGCTCACCACTTGGTCCGCATTTTTTGATCATGGCCAGTCTGGAGGGGGTTCCGTACATTGACTCAAGTGAAGACTCAGGTTTCGATTCAGATTCAGTTTAATGTGCAACTTTCAATCTTAATAGCATTGCCAACCCATAAGACAAAGTTGTGGGGGGAGGATCACCCTTTCTTGTCAAACAAAAATCTCAATAGAGACATCAGTTATCGATGAACATCGAGATCGCAGCTCCTCTGAAGGCCTTCGCAAACAGTGACCAACTAGCATTGATTATTCGTCAGCACATCGGGAGGGTTCATAATGTTGCATTCAACTCAAAGACCACCCTTAATAACGATGGTCTGACCAATTAGCCTAGAACCAGGGAACCTTCTACCACATATGGTACACCTAGCTCCAACTGCCTTGTAGCAGTTTGGGGAGGAACAAAGTCATCCTGGTCAGCCAATATTCACACCAGGACCTTTTTATCAAGGAGTAACCCAACAGCTTATTCCTAATTGAAGCGCACCATTTACCTCATAGTTCCAAGCTACCCCTCAGCCAACCAATTTTGTGGCATTTCCCTAGGGGCAATATGGCATTTATCCGAGCACTAGGAACGCCATCCTCCAATAACCAGGCATGGTAGAATTGTGGCAACAGTTCTTAGCCACTCACGGTGGTCACCTAATGAGCACATACCTTGTACAGTCGACAATCAGGGAAGAAGATAGCTTACCACCAAACTTTACAATGTCGTAGTTCAAAAAGTAAGTGGGATTTGGAAACTCGCGTTATCATTTAACACATTACCAAATAGTGATGAGGGCATTAAGGGTCAACAAGTGGATAATGGCTAAGCTCTTCATCGTCACCTTGGGTCACCCGGTCAATGAATGGTACAGTCACCTTCCGCTAGATGTAGCTACTAATTGGAACAGTCTTGCTTAGGCTATGATGGGATATTATGGTTTCAACACTCAAATGAAAACCACAATGCAACATCTGGAGGCTATAAGGCAAGAGTAGGGCGAGAGCTTTAAATCTTACTATGGGCATTGAATGTCCACACAGGTTAGGCTTCAAACTCACTTAACTCTACTTGAGATGATAACCAAGCTTCTGGATGGCGCACTTCCATCTTACAGAAATAAGTTCAGGTTGGTAATCTTTTCAAGCTATCAAGAAGTGTTCGAGAAGGTAGATAGGATGGAGCACTTTGAATCCATGGACAAATTTATGAGGCACTAGCACCAGAAGATAATCTAACATCAATTATGTAATAAATTAGTTCCTTTTAGCAACTATACCCTTGAGGCTTTTGAATTTTTTTGAATAAATAGAACTTTGTTTACTTGCTTGATATTCTATTGATTGACATCACACATTCACATAAACATATACATAATGTTTTTAGCACATGTGACACATCATGTTATGAAATTTATTTGGGTATAAATGAATCCCATACAAGTTCAAATGATTTGACTCTTGAGGGAAAGTGAGAGACAAACACATGTACTTAGACAATGCGTGATAGCATTTGCTTAATCCTACAAAGACAAGATCGATAGAAAGATCTCCAAGCACGAAACATCCACTGACTATTGAATCAGTTAAGCAAAGGCCGAAGTGACTGAAACCAAAATGGAACGAAGAACGAAATGTCCAGTCAAGCATAGTTCAAAATGATCAAATCCAGAATAAGACCAAAGTGTCAACAAAGCAAATTGAAGTCAAACAACCGGTAATACAAAGAAGGGGTTAGGCCATTGAGCACATCAACTACTCTATCACATGACTCACCACCATTCATGGGGAAATCAAGCAAATGTCAAAATGACCAAAGCAAATTGAAGCTCCCGAAAGGGTTAACCAACCAGTGCAATACTAAAGACAAAAAGGAGTCAGATCATTGAGCATGTCAATAACTCCTTCGCACGGCTCACTACCATTTATGAGGTAATGATTACACTATTGGACATATATTGTTCACCCTCGATGGAATCAAGCTATTGGATCTGATCCTCAACATATCATCTATCGTTGAAGAACAATTGAATTCATAAGGAAACATTTATGATCAAACACTAAGGTTCATCATCGCATGTTATGAGCAGGCAACACGGAGAGGTGGGCCAAGAGCGCAGGAAAATGAGAGGTGCGATCTACCGGGGTGTTTGAAAAAAGAAAAGCACCAAGGTCGGGGACCCGGGAAAAAAGGTTGAAAGAGAAAAAGGTGAAAATGTTTTAGATCGGTTCAAACCCGAATCCACCATCTATCAGTGTGGAGTCGCAACCTGGATTAGCTCTTTCAAGGAATTAGAGTCTTGTGAGGCTTAACGTCCAGGGGATGGCCCACTAAGATACAGAGATTCGAGTCTGGGATAAGTTGTTTATTTCTCATTGGATCACATTAAATTACATCTACAAAAAACCGTATTCTTTTAATTATGCATATTCGTACTTAGGTTATTTTTAGAGTTAAAATGCATGATTCACATATTACAAAATATAAACTATCCACAAAGCAGAATATTAAACCATCCACAAAGCAGTAAATAAATGCGGAAAGTAAAAGCGAAAAAAGAAGATTACAAGGCTTCAAAATTCGGGGGATGCAACCACCCGCTAACCTATTAATTACATTTCCCAAAAATTGAAATTGCGATACCCGAAGGAAAATTAAAATCCTAAACATACATCTAATCCTAATCTACCTGCATCTACAAAGGTTAGCACAGAGGATAGCACGTATGTTTGATTTTGAATTTAGCGAGGCCCGTGTGGTCTAAAAAAATCAATCGTGATATTGTGTTTGTTAAAAAAAACTGTCCATTTTATTAGCACATTGGTTGCTCATTTTAATTAATGAAAATGCTTGCATGGAAAAAGGTGAGGTCTGTTATCCGGGAATATGTTTTATTCCCTTCTTGGAGGTGTTCTAACATACATCTTTTAATAAAGAAAAAGATGAAGAAGAATTAAAATAGTTAAAATAAAATAAGAGTAATTAAAATCCTAGGTTCACAAATGAAATCAGAAGAAGAAGGAGAAGATTGAAAGCACGGGAATTGCAGTTCTAGGAACTCAGAGGCTTACCCTTACAGAATGAATCCACTTCGAAGATAATTGATTGGCTATTGAAAATCCTCCTCGTCCTTTAAGTTTCGGTAAAAAAATTGTGTTGGAAGTCCAAAAGAAGTTCGTCTTGTTCTTGGAAATTAAAGTCATTCTAAAGCTATATTTTTTCTGATAATTTTCGGGATCCAGATAATCGAAAAAAACCCGACTATTTATAGGAAAATCTCGAAAAATCCAAAAAAGGTAAGTTTTTCCGGTGAGGGGCCTCGCCGGAGAAAATCTTAGCGAGGCTCCTCGCCTTGTCCTTGGCGAGGCTCTCACCAACGAGGCCAGCCCGGGAATCAATCCCCCTTTTCGTTTTTGAATTTGTTTTTTTATATTTTTTATAATTTTGAATTTTTTATTTAATTAATTAATTTCTGAATAAAATTAAATAATTTTATTGAAAACATCTTTCTGAATTAGAGACGAGGAGGATTCCCTTTCGGATATGTCAGGATACTCGAAAATTGTGTGATTCAAGGATAAAATCCTGAAAAAGCCATCATCATCGAACATGTGAGCAGGTATAAAATCTCGTGATCATAGCTGCCCCTCGTGTGATAATTGTTGGTTGTATAACCAGTGTTATCACACGAAAAGAGTAGAGGGATAGAGAGAATACCTGATCGGTGTGGTTGGTGATTTTCGGTTCTAAATTGATTATAAAATAGGCCTTCCTATCTAGCGTCGTGTCTTCGTATGGTTCTACATTTCTTTCTTCGGAATCCTTTAGGTACTTGGTGCCCCTTATAGGGGGTATACCGTTTCTTTTTGCGATGTCCCCGTTGTAGTCGGTAACCGTTTCATTATTCGGTTGATAAATGAGGCTGTTTATTTCTTCAGCCATCGAGATAACCATTTCCTTCTTTGGTTATGTTTTGAATTTCCTTAATAGTATGTTGACTTAGTTCATGTAATAAATCAGAAAAAAAGAAAATAATGTTATAACATTTTATGATGAATGTTTTAATTATTTGATTGAGTTTATGCGGAGCAAAAATTTTTGCCCCTTCAATCAAAAATTAAAACATTGATAAATAAATTAAATGAGTTTGAGGAATATTGGGGGTATCCCGTGCATCGTAGTGTTAGGAGGCTCCTATTGGAAAATAATAAATAAATAGGTGGGGCCCATTTATTTTCTTTATAAATAGAGCTCCCCTTCCTTTATTTTTTCACTTTTCATATTCTTCCTCTCTCTTTAAAACACTCTCGGTCTCCTCTCTCTCTAGAAATCATGCTGTCGAAGGTTGCTAGCAGGGCACTCTGTCTTACCTCTAACCTCATTCCTCAACCTACAGATGATCCCGACGTATTTTCCATCGATATTGACGCCTCATATAGTTTGGGAGCGAGCGACTCTATGCTGGGGTTTACAATTACTTCCCCTATAGAGACGTTGGATCCTGATTTTCCAGCTCAGCCTCACCTTTCCCGGACTGAGTTATTTTCTAATAACTTTCTTATTTATCATTTTTAGAGCAATTTATCCTAGTTAGGAACTAGATTGGAATTGATCCTTAAATCATGTCATGGAATTTTATCCTAGAAAAATGAATAAATATAGAAAAAAACAAATCAGGTCCGCCAGAAATTTTTCTAGCGGAAACAAGGAAATTTGGCGAGGGTTTGACCCTCGCCAAACATTCCAGCGAGGGTTTTAGGACCCTCGCCAAACCGTTTAGCAAGGGTCCGAAGGGACTCTCGCTAGTCCTTTTGGCGAGGGTTCCTAAGGACACTCGCTAGGCCTTCTGTCGAGGGTCCCTTAGGGCCCTCGCCACTCTCTGGTGAGGGTCCTTCGGGTCCCTCGCCAGAGATGCCTGGCGCGGCACCGGGGACTCGCTGGAATTTTTTTTTAATTATTTTTTCTTTTTATGTGGAAAAGAGATTGGAAAATAATAAAAGCTCGGAGTCCAAACGTCTTTCGGATTCGAAAAAAACCTTTGAAGAAAATATTTGTCCAAAAGATAATAGAAATCGGGTTCTAAATTTATTTTAGACCCGAGAATATTCGAGGACTTTTTTGAAAAAAAAGATTTGAAAATAAAGTTTGGGATCCAAACGTCTTTTGGATCTAAATTATTTAAACAAAATATTTTGGGTGTTTCTCTCGCCATTTTTGCGTTTAATTACAAAATGCATATTATTTAATTTATTTTGTAGTCCCCCACGCTACGTCCTACTAGGGGGTATTCTACTATCCAAGCGTGGTATCGTCACGCTTCTTCTCACCCTAAGCTTGTTCAGGCTATCAAGGCCACCGGCTTCGGTCCATTGGCCCAATCCTTACGGCCTACCTTATTACATCATGCGACATTGGTCACACTTGCTCAGAGGTGGTGTGACATTTCGCATACCTTCCACCTTCCGATCGGGGAGGTTACCATTACTCCCTCTGATATCGTGGCGATCACTAGTCTACCATGGGATGGTATTGTGATCCGGTTTAACACCTTTTTGGAGCGGTTCTTCAAGGCTCCCACTGCTTGTAATCTCATCAGAGACCTGCTCGGTGTTGACCCTAGAGGCCAGGCTTTGAGCTATAGCATGTTGTTTGACTATTGGATGGGTCGATAATCTATTTCCGAGGCCGAGTTTCCTTTGTACGTCCTGTCATTTTTAGCCACCCTGTTGAGTGTCACATTTTTCACATTCTCGAACAACGAGATCAACTATGGGTCGATTGAGCCGCTAGCAGACTTGGACAGAGTTAGTCATCTTGATTAGCCACGGGCAATCCTAGCGTATACTTATTTTGCCCTTGAATTAATCGTTCGGGGTCATTTGCCTGCTCTGCATTACAGCCCCATGGTTCTTCAGGTATTGTTTACTTACTTTGTGATTTGTGTACATCGATTATTGATTGATTAACCTTAATTGATCCCTTTATTTTGTAGGCATGGGCTTTCTATCATCGGTTCCTCCCCGCCCCGTAGTTTGCTGACGCCCTGGAGGGTGCCCCGTGTATGGCACGGATTTGCTCATCATTCGTGGGAGATTTTTTGGATTCTGCTAGTTACTATCATCATCTTTGTGCATTGACCCTTGAGCAGGTGATGGACCTTATTTTGATGGATGTGAACATATTTTTATCTTTAAACTTATTTTGACTTTGTTGTTCTTTCTTTTTAGGTGGAGTGCAACCCATGGAGGGATCTCCCAATCTATCATATGGCGAAGGAGATCTAGCAAGACATAGATCATAACCGCTTCATCCTTGAGGGGCCCAGGACCCGTGAGTGGTACCTAGGAGAGCGTATTCAATTTTGGTGGACTAAGCCAGTATCTGAGAAGCGCATTCCGCCTGCACCTCCCACCGAACTATTCTAGGTGCACTTGGTGGTCACTGATCCCGATGAGCGGGAGGTGCTCTTTGAGGATCATGGCGTGAGGCTCTCCGGGCAACGTGGTGACTACGAGGCCTTCATTAGGGAGAGACTGCTCCTGCTTTACCCGCCGACTCAAGCCGAGGTGGAGCATCCCCCTGCTCGTGTTAGGGGTCCAAGAGTTGATGGTGGTTCTGGTGCAGGTGCTAGAAGCACTGGTGTGGGACGCCGGGTATGAAATGTGTTATTATTTTACCCATGTTGATCCTGTTTCTGACTGTTTGTCTGTCTTTGTAGGAATTTGCCCGGAAGAGGGTTCGTGTGCCTGATTTGAATACTGCGACCGGGGATGTGAGTACATCTGCAAGCATCATTGATGGGAGGTTTGTGGTTCCCCTTGACTCTACATTCTACTTGATGGGTTCCATGGGGACCTCACGGTAGGTGCCTCTTCCCCCGAGCTTCCATATGTTGGCCTACGACCCTTCCGACACTACTCACATGAGTTTTAGATCACCAGCGATCTTTGGGGGCATTTTGGTATTTGTTTACTCACTCCTTTCCTTTTGCAGGTCATACGTGAGGAGATGGATTGGGTGGCCTCACATTCTTTTGCATTGAGAGACCTGATGCTTTCACAGGATGGTATTACACGGGTATGTTGGTTTTCTCGACCTATCATATGCGATGCGTGAAACGTCATGTTTTTATGTACATGGGTGTGGTTTTCATAATATGTTTTATGGTTTTAGGATATGGCAACGAGGAGAGCTCGATGATCTCTTTCAGTCACTGGATATTAGCCATCAAGGTCTAGATGCTCGTTATCAAGGCCTTGAGGTTAGTCACCCAGAGCTGGGAGTCCGTTATTAGGGTTAGGAGGCTTAATACCAGAGTTTGGAAGCCAATCACTAGAGTTTGCAGGCTCAGTATCAGGAGTTGTTGCGGCAGAATGCTACAGTAGAGCAGGCTTGAGCAGAAGCTCGAACATCCACCTTGGGCTTTCAACAACCTCTTACATTTGACCTCGATTGCCTACTTGATAGCTCAGATGTTGGGACGCTCCTCTCTCCAGAATGGGATGCTGGTTTTCTTAACGCTCCCTAGCCTCCTCCGTGTCAGGTTCAGCGGATGGTGCTCCCAGGAGACCAGGTGCCGAGGGTTTTGAGATATCCACCATGTTGCTCCAAGATTTGCTGGGTGGAGATAATGCATAGGCAATGCATGCTTAAGAGTTCCCTTTTAACTTTAGTTTTAGATTCCTCTTTTTTTCGTACCAGACTTTTTAGATAACTCCTCTTTGTAGAAAAAAAAACTTCTGATTTATGAAAGAAAGGGGATTTTAGCCATTTGCAGTGCCGGGTCCCCACATGTGGTGTTTTATTTTATGAATATTCTTGCTTGTTTGTGAATGTTTTTCGTATATGTATGAATGAATGTTAATGCTAATGTATGCGGTTAACATGTGTAGGCAACACCGGTCTTGAGGGATTTTCTTTAGCTCTCTTCCTTTCTAATGTCGACCTATAACGAGCATCATAGGGTCTTTCTCTACACCGTTCAGGGACCCGATTGGTGAAGGATTAAGCATTTTGGTCTGCAGGGTCTTCAATACCTTGCTTCCTGGCCTGTGAATAGGGCTTTCATTCGTGCAGCTTTGAAGTTTGGGGATCCCGCCACTCATGTTTTTCGCTTCACCGACTTCGAGCTTTGCCCCTTGGTCGAGGAGTTTCATGCTATCCTGGGCTCCCTTTTCTGAAGGAGTCGACACCAATATCCACCACAAGACTATCCTTCGCCTTTCCTTCTTTCCAGTTTAGAGGAGAGGATAAACTGAAGGGTTTATGGAACCTGGGTCCAGCGAGAGCTTTTTGTCAGCTCCCCTTGATGTTGGTGGCTCCAGGGTTGAAGCTGTACTTAACTAGTGTGAGAATACACTTAGCAGTCATCTAGCTTGGCCCTCGATGGTGACTCTACTTCTTCTAGCGAAGTTTGTTTATGGGGTTGGCGCGATTGCACCTTTCCGCTTGCTGTCGGTCATTAACCCACTCTCTACAGGCCTTTCTCCTGCACCTTTAGCCTTAGCTGAGAGTCTAGTCCACTTAGACGCTACTTCGGTGAATCTGGATTTAGCAGGGGACCATTTCACTTTACTAGAGGTAATCCACTTTCCTTATCTCTTTCTGTCATGATTTTCATTATTTGTTTAAACGAATGGATTAACGTAGGTATGGCTGTTGGAGAAGCTTCGCTTGACAGCTGATCCACACTTACGGAAGGCTGGATACCTCCCTTCGCATTATGGTCCTAGAAGTTTCACTAGGAAAGACCATCGTTCGCTGAGCAAAGGCGCTTGGGACTAGATTCTGGGCTCCTACTGATCTTCTGAGATTCGTTGGCTCAACCCTTGTTTGGAGATTCCATTCATGGTAACCGACGTTCATGATTCTAGTGTTTTATTGATGAGGCTGTTTGGCATCATGTTCTATTCCCCTTCTCATCTGCGCAAGCAGTACATGCTTCAGCAATGGGTTCCTAGGTCTTTATGTTCAACCCATTTTCACAACTTCGTTCCTGACACACCTGATACTCTACGGAGGCTTTGGGCACACGCTCGAGTTGTTATATTAATTACACTGCCCTAGAGACCACAGATACTGACGAATTCTACCACCGATGGCTTGGTGAGATCAAGGTTCTTCCCGATGTTAATCAACACTTTATGGTGTCTCATGAGTGGGAGAGGGATGAAGATGGTTTATACCCCCTTCCCCATACTTCGAGGAAGCGTGTACGGTGGAATGACTGACACCCTTAGATCTTATTTATTTTAGCCATTTGTTTTCTGACTTGTGTTTTTGGCTTATTCTTGGATTATGAAATTTTGTCAAATTTTATTTACTTGAGATATTCTGTATGCACACTATTCATATAAACATAAACATAAATCTTTGCAAACATAATACATTTCATTGAACGACTTTAAAAAGTGTACAAGTTTTCCAATGATTTGAGTCCTGCTGCCAGTTAGCCTAGACAAGTTTTCTAACTCGCGATCCCTCTATTCCTCACCTTGTCCTAATTTTTACCTGAGCCACCCTTCACGGGTTTTCAACTCAGCAGACACTTCTGGCTTTTATACAAGAATGGTCCTAATTATTACCCAAATAGCCAAGTGCCATCTGGCGGACTGGTTTCTCTCTCTTTTTTGGTGTACCACTTTTGTGAATTCATTTCTTTTACTTTTACACATGTTAGCGCTTGAGCTTATCTTGATTGACCGAATTGATGAACTCATTTCCATCCATGTCCATGATTTTGGCAGGTCTTTTGCTCAAAATTTTCTTTATGACGTAAGTGCCTTCCTTGTTTGGGAGAAACTTTCCCCGTTGGTCCACATTTGAGGGTTTCATTTGTTTCAGGGCCAAGTCTCCTGCTTTTAACGGTTGGCTTCTGGCCCTAACTCGACTGTTGTATGCCCAAGCCATGCATTGTTGGTACATTTGCAAATGATCCAGTGCCTTTAGCCGCTGTTCATCAATCATGTCCAGTTGTTCAAATCTGGCCTTTGCCCATTCTGACTCTTCTAATATCGCCTCCAGTGCTACTTGAACCGATTTCACTTCCATTTCAACCGGTAAAACTGCTTCCATCCCATACACTAATGAGAAAGGGGATTGATTGGTGGGATTTTTTACACTCATTTTATACCCCCATACTACGAATGGCAATTTATCAACCCAGTCCCTGTAGGTAACAATCATCTTGCTCAAGATTTTCTTAATTGACTTGTTGGCTGCTTCTACTGTTCCATTAGCTTGTGGCCTGTATGGTGATGACCGATGGTGCTCGATCCCATATTTCCTCATTAGGTCTGATGTGGCTCCTTAGAATTGAACCCCGTTATCCGATATGATATGATGTGGGATGCCATATTGGGCGAATATATGCTTTTCTATGAACTTGGCCATCTTCTTAGCGGTGATGTTGGTGTAAGATTCGGCTTCCATCCATTTTGAAAAGTAATCGACTGCTACTATAATGAATCGATGTCCATTAGTCGAGTTTGGCCGAATCTCCCCAATAATGTCGATGCCCCACGCTGAGAATGGCCAAGGAGTAGATAAGCTATGGAGTTTAGATGGGAGTAGATGACTGATGTCACCGTAAATCTGGCACTCGTGGCACTTTTGTACTTCCAATATGCAGTCTATGATCATTGTTATCCAATAATATCCCTGGCATTGTATTTTCTTAGCCAGTGCTATCCCATTCATGTGTGGACCATAATCTCCCGAGTGCATTTCTCTCATTACCAATAGTGCCTCCTGTTCTATGAGACATCTCAACATCATTCCTTCTAATGTTCGTTTGAACAGGTCCCCTTCTACTAGACAGAACTGAGTCGCTAATGACCGTAATGAGGTTCTTTCAGAGTTTGTTGTGCCTTATGGGTATTCTCCGGTCTGTAAAAATTTGACGATGTCGAAGGACCAATTCCCGATAGCTTGTTGATCCTCAGTTTCCACTCGGTGACAGAAGAAGGGTTCTTTGGACGTTTACAGTACAACAGGCTTGATTGACTGAGTTCTTGGGCCTTCCCACATTTATACTAGTGTAACGAGTTCATTTGCCATTTGGTTTGCATCCCTGGGCACGTGTTTGAAGATGCATTTGGAAAAATTTTGTGAGATTTTCCATATTGCTTCCACATAATGACGGAGTGATTCTTCTCTTATTTCCCAATCACCAGTGACTTATTTAATAACCAGAGCCACTGATACTTCTCTTGCCCGTGCCATTCGAAGTGCCTCTAAACCAAACAGGCAAGCCTCATATTCTGCCCCGTTGTTTGTTACTGGGAATTCTAATCGTTTAGAAAGGGGTATAACTTCATTTTATGGTGTTATTAATACAACACCTAGTCCGGCTCTATTCCTGTTCATTGCACCGTTGAAGAACATTTTACACTCTGCAGTGGCATCCTCTATCAATGCTAGTTGCTCATCTGGAAATTCTAGATTTTCAACGTAATTAGAGTTCAAGGGTTGATTTGCCAAAAATTCAGCGACTGCTCGTCCCTTAATGACTTTTTTGGTCACATATTCAATGTCAAATTCAGATAGTAGAAATAAACAACGTGAGAGTTTCCTGGCTAGTGTTAGTGACTGGCATAAGTACTTCATCGGGTCTATCTTTGCGACGGCTTTTATATGATAAGATTGGAAGTAATGACGCAGCTTCTTTGTCAACCAAACCATCGTTGTGTAGATTTTCTCCACCAAGGTGTAGCGTGACTCATACTCGAGTAATTTCTTGCTCAAGTAGTACACTACATGTTTGCTTTTGTCTTCGTGTTCTTGCACTAGCATGGCTCCAACCGATGACTCCTCAATTGCTAGGTATAGGATGAGGGGCTTTCCAAGTTCTGGTGGGCGGAGGATGGGTGGGCTTAACAAGTAGTATTTGATTTTGTAAAACACTACCTAGCACTGGTCATTCTAAACTATTGGTTGGTCTTTTCGTAGTAGTTTGAAGATTGGCTCATAGATGGTAGTGAGTCTGGCGATGAATTTGCTTACATATTGTAGAGATCCCAGGAAAGATCAAACTTCTTTCTCAGTTTTCGGTGCGGGCATATCCCTAATGGCTTTGCTTTTATCAGGATCCATCTCAATTCCTTTTTAGCTGACTATATGCCCCTGGAGTTTCCCTGATGTAACCCCAAATACGCACTTTTTAGGGTTCAAGCGGAGATTGTATTTCTCGATTCTGGTGAGAAACTTGTTTAGGATAGCTAGATGCTCCTCTCTGGTGTTGGACTTCACAAGCATGTCATCTACATAAACATCCACCTCCTTATGGATCATATCATGTAGGAGGGTTGTGACAACCCGCTGATATGTTGCACCGGCATTTTTCAAACCAAATGGCATTACCTTGTATTAGTATATGCCCCATTCAGTGATGAATGCTATCTTGATCTTGTCAGTTATAGCCATTGGTATCTTGTTATATCCTGGGAAGCCATCCATGAAGGAATACATTGCTGCCCTTGTTGCGCTGTCAACCAGTACATCAATGTGGGGTAGGGGGAAATCATCTTTTGGGTAGGCATTATTCAGATCCTTGAAATCCACACAGACTCTAACCTTGCCATCCTTCTTTACTACTAGGACAATGTTGGCTAGCCACATGGGGTATTCAACCACTTCTAAGAATTTAACTTCAATATGCTTTGCCAGTTCAGCCTTAACCTTTTCTGCCCATTCAGGCCTTAAGCGACCTAGTTTTTGTTTTATTGGCTTGATCCTAGGGTCGGTTGGGATACGGTGTTCCGCGATCTGTCTGTCTACTCTAGGCATGTCCTCATATGACCAAGCAAACGCTGCCATGTGCCGTTTAAGTACATTCGTTATCTCTCTTTTTTCTTCAGGAGTCAAATCATTGGAAATTATCACCCTTTTTGGTGACTCATTTGTACTCAAGTTAATTTTCGTTTAATGATGTATCATGATTGTTAAAGACGTTATGTGTATGATCATATGAATGCATGGTACCGTCAGGAAGAACATCAAACAAGTAAGCAAAATTGTCATACTTCATTGAATGAGCCTCATAAGCAAAATTGTCAAAAAGATTAGAAATGTTCATTCTTACATCATTAATTTCCTCCTCCACAGGCGGAGGGGCTTCAGTTGTTGCAGCAGTAGGTGTGTCGATGGTAGGCTCTACCTCGAGAGTGGTCTGTACCAGCTTCTTGGTGAGGAGCTTGATAGTTCTTGGTAGATCTTGGTCTCTCACATCACCTTTCTTCATCAGCTCGTTAATAGCCTTAGTGAAAGCTGCCATTGCATCTTCCAGTACTTTGCACTTTCCAGACTCCTCGATCAGGGTTACCGCTAGGATTGGTTTTTCTTCCAGATCAGCATCGATGGGGGGTTCAATTAGCTTGCTAGTCTTGAAGTCAAAGACATCGTTGAATATCTTGAGCCTTTTGACCTCTTCTCCATTCAGGATCGTTGGTTCTAGCTCTCCCAGGTACGCCTTAGTGCCTTCGGCCTCGTAGACGCTTACCATGTTACAGAACATGGGCCATTTATGCTTGTACATTTTTCATGCTAGGGGTGAATCCCAAACCCAATCCAGGTGTGACAAGAATAGGGTCGATGGCCTAGATAATCCCTTGATGATATTTCCCCAAGCCTTTTCTAGGGATAAAGCCATGCTTCTTCATTTGAGTTCTTAGGCTTCTAGGGAAGAAGCGATATCCCTTTGGAGTTTCGCGCCCCTTCTTCTTTTCTTCAGTGGCCATTGCCACCCTCAACCCTTGCATTGTTCTCTCCTCAAATGCAGCAGCCGCCATCATTGATTCCTCATCAGCCTCGATCGTCACCGTCCTCCCTTTATGAATAAGTTTTATCTTCTGGTGCAGAATAGAAGGGACTGCCCCAATTGCATGGATCCATGGCCTGCCTAGAAGCAACGAATAAGTTACTAGAATATCTAGCATAGTGAACTTTACATTGGAGGTCACTCCTCCAGTGGTGACCTCCGCTTCAAAACTGCCTACTACTCCCCTCTTCGAATTATCGTAGGCTCGGATTACCATGTCAAATTTGGAGAGCATATCTTCCCTTAGCCCTAGGTGAGGTAGGACTTTAAGAGGACAAAGATTGAGGGTCGAGCCATCATCTACCATCACACACGGTATTGTGCGATCAAAAATTTGAACCCTGATAAATAAGGCTCGATTATGCAGTCCCAGTTCCTGCGGCAGCTCTAACTGATCAAAAGTTATGGATAGCATCGTAGGGGGAACAGTTCCTTCTCCGATGGCAGCACACATCTCGATTATTGAGGTAGTAGGCGTGGCAGGCATTTCCATCAACCTCTTGACTAAACCCAACCTATGCTTTTGTGATGTCTCAAGCAAACTCCAGATGTTGTATTTGGCCTGATTTCCCTTCAACTGATTTATGAAAGGGTCTATATCTAGCATATCCTCGTCCACCTTTGGGGGTAGAGGTGGCTCGGGCTGTTCCCTTGCTATTTCCTCTGGCTTGGAGTTATTGAGCTGTACAGTCTCATCTCTTCTGAAAACTCTACCACTCCGAGTAACCTTAGTACTCCATTCTCCATGACTCTTGTTTCCCTGGAATTAACCCAAGGGTACTGGTAGTATCCATCCTCTGCTTAGTCGCGTCACCCCTTTAACTTGTAAGAATCCTAGTTTATGGGTTTCCTCCCACCAGAAATTACCTCTCCCTCAACCGAAGTTCCTTCTTCGGGTTTCCTCTTCCTTCTCGACTTAGGGACATAAGCATCAAGATCAATGGGCACCCTTGTTTGTGCTTTCCCGGATTCTACCTTCATTGCATCCCTCTGTGGTTCACCTCCCTCTCCTAAGAACACTTCTGCTAAAGGATCATCTTCGATGCCTTCATCTTCATCAGCCACTGCATTCACCACCGGGTTAGATCGAGATAGCATCACTAGCACAGAATCAGCAGGTATCCCTGATCCTACCGCATAGACATTACGGTGTCTGGTCATTATCTCCCAGTCAAGATGATGAGTGTAAAAAGATAACTCCTCAAAATCTGGGACTGCCAGCCTTGACAAATGATAGCGATACCAATCCCGGGATCCACCTATTATCAATTGTACTGCAGAAAGCTCAGTTGGCCTTGGCGTCATAACTAGATAGATAAACATCCACCGCTTTATGTAGTCGGTTGATAAGTGTATAATTACACTTATTATTATATAAATTTTATACAATAAACACTATAGTTATAGTCATTTTTATACTTCATATAAAAGATTTCATGTGGTATGTAGTTTTTTATGCAAATGCAGATACTAGGTAAATCTTGGGAGTAAAATGAGCTAAAGTGGAATTCTATGAAAAAAGAGTAAAAAAGATGCAAAAAGATGTGTGGAACTTAAAGATTTGGCTTAGGATCGAAGCTATCAAAGATCGGTGAAGTTACAAGGAGATTTCTGAAGAAAACTCAATTCACGGTTGTGACAATACCTCACGGTCACGACCTATTTACTTCAGAATCAGAAGTCTACCAACAAAGATTCACGGTCATGACATGTACATCACGATCACGACATGGATGGTTTTCTGATATAATCTTCTTAATTAACAAACACTAGATAAGCATGACCAACCGCCATCAACCGCCATTAACTACCAATGAATAGACACTTATCAGGAGTCAACCAATCATGAAAGGGTGTTTATCCATTGTGGATTGAATCAAAGCCTCTCAACCAATCACATTGAAGATATGCAATCTTTCACCAATGGATGTGACTCTTCATTTGGATAGACGCAACCCTTCGTACTCTATAAATAGGGCTCCAAATCCTCAATAATTTGGTGGATTCAAGTGGGCATCAATCGTGCACCACCAGAAAGGGAGAGCATTAGAGTGTAATTAGAGAGAGATATAGTGTGTGTATCGTTAGATTCGCTACGTTCTTAAGTGCTAGCGAGAAAATGTTTAAGTGATTCGAATCCTTGTTTC
>CATIWQ010150415.1:0-23281 GCA_949673415.1 Euphorbia schlechtendalii | reverse complement strand
CAAATCATTTATTTCTTCTTCTTTTCAGCTAAAGATTACAAAAAAATTTAGTCGACTCAAACTTAAGTCTTTGCTTCGAAATTCCGTTAACCAAATCCAAAAGTATCATGCGTCAATGCACGGAAATATATATTAAAAAATCTGCTACAAGAAACACAGTGAGGCACAAACCTATTAAAAACGATGGACAAGCTATCAAAATTATCAGGATTCTCTAGGAAGAACTTTAATTCCGCCACCCTGCTGGCAGAGTCGAAGCGAACAACTAGAGCTCGAGTCATGGCATCCTTCAACAAGACACTGCTGGCACCACCGGAAAAATGGATGGCCTTACAACCTTGATTGGTACTGGCAACCAAACAGCATTCCGTGGTTGCCATCGGAACAGAGTACTCTCTTCCATCTAACAACAAAGGCCTCACAATTCCAACAGGGATCTGTACATATCCCACAGGCATTACGCAGCACTGACCTAAAATTGATTCATAATCGAATCCATCAACAAGCAAACCCTCGAGCGACCTTCCCATAATTCTCTGCAAAGCCTCACGTCAAATGGTAGCAGCCCATTTGCAATCGCCCAGCTTCGATTCAAGAGAATACGACTGAATCATTCCATTCACCACAGATTTGACTTTCTCCTCGTCCTCCTCGGAGGCTAGAGGTGAGATAATCGGTTGGGGAGGGGGCATTTTAGGAGGAGGAATAGAAGAAATAGGAGGGAGTTTAGGGGAAGGGCAAGTAAGAAGGCGGTGATCTGCGTCGATGAGGAAATTGCAATCTGCATCATCAAGGTCCCATGTGTCATGAGAAGCATGAGCAATGAATGACTAAACAAATATAATGCCGAAAAAGCCAAGCAGGTAGATGAAAGAAGCAACGAGGAAGACAATGGTGGTAATTTTAGAGTGGGTGAAGACGTGGAGAGGAGTGGAGTTGCGGATCTTATCACGCCAGCGGTTGAGGAGGTAATAGGCGACGGAGAAAAAGAGGGTGAAGAAAACGGCATTAGTTAAATACAGAGGGAGAGGGAGAGCATCGGAGGCTTTGGGAGGTGGCAAAAGAGGGCGGTGGTCAACGCCATTGGGAATCTTGCTTAAGGCGCCAGCGGGTGGGATCCATGGATAGCAGAAGCAGAACGAATAAGCAAAATGGGGGAAATGGAAATCGAAGAGAGAGATGGGAGGGGCGTAGTTTTTACTACATTTGGGATAAATCCCGCCAAATGATTTTATTATTCACTTAACCCACATCTCATTGTTTAGTAGGCAACGACATATACTAATCTATTGTATATTTTACGGATTTTTATATTTATTGCAACTGTGTTATAGGTTGATTTTCTCCTAAAAATTGCAACGGTTAAAGGGCAACATTATGTATTTTCGTTGCCACAGGCTATCTATGGCGTAATGTGGCGACTCCGCTGGAGACTGTCTTTTTTATAAACTTAAAAGTTTAAAAGATTTTGAATGAGTAATAAAAAGTCATTAAATGAGTTAAATCTACGCTTACGGTATTTCGAACAAAAGCATATGCTTTAGATGGCATAATCTTTATTATTAGGATGCCCTATTTTACCGAGAAGCTTGCGAAAGTATCATTTGTGACCCCATTAGCAACCAAAGATACTTAAATGGGTGGATCACATGTTGCCATATCGCATGTACCTCCCTCGTTCGAACCTATTTAGGGAGAGGCTTGTAGTGTATCGTAGTGCAACAAGAACCTTCCACATCAACAACCATAATCTAAATCATATAAGGAAACCATAGATACTTTCTCTAGGTCTACCAAAACAATTGTGTATCTTCTTGCAGGTGCGCTCTTTAATACCTCATGGTATTGAGATGCCCCGAGCTTAGATTTACAAGCTTTACCCTTACGCGAGGGGTTATAAGGTCAAACGAAGTGCGTCACATGATATGTGCTATGTGTTTACCGCTTCCCTTTTATCATACATCGTATATAGCATCATGTTAACCACAATCTCTTATGCAGACACTATTATGCACACATTCATTTATGATATGGTCATCATGCTACCATAAACCCGAGGTAACATTGATATCACACACCTAGGTTTAGACAATATGCTAAGACAATGTCACGTATGATTAGGATCCCAAATTCCCAGAGTATAGCAGTGCTCGCTTGGCACCCGAACCTCAGCCCGTTCGGGGAAAAAAACCCACTACACTAAGAGTTACCCAAAGTAGTCAATTTTTACTCCTAATGGTACAATGCACTATTTACTAAGACTCGCACAATTGTGCAAAAGCCGAACAAAGTCACCTAATGACATGAGAAAGAGCCATAGTTGCGAATTCTCAAAATGATCAGCCTTGTACCACACGGGTACTATGGCAATCAACCTATTTGTTCTAAATGAATTGGCAAACATAAGTCACATTTAGAACCAAGCCTATTATGACACTGGTATTATGGCAATTAACTTGTTTGTTCCAAGCAGATTGGCAAAAACAAGTCATAACCTCAGCCTTTTACCACATGGGTATTATGGCAATCAGCCTATTATCACACTGGTATTATGGCAATTAACTTGTTTGTTCCAAGAAAATTGGCAAAAACAAGTCATAACCTCAGCCTTTTACCACACGGGTATTATGGCAATCAACCTGTTTGTTCCAAGCAGATTGGCAAAAACAAGTCATAACCTTAGCCTTTTACCACACGGGTATTATGGCAATCAACCTGTTTGTTCCAAATGGATTGGCAAACATAAGTCACACTTTAAAACTAAGCCTATTACCTCACAGGTCTTATGGAAGTCAACCTGTTTTGTTCTAAATAATGTGACAAAACACAAGTCACACCTTAATCACAATCCTACTACCATAGGGGTATGATGGCAATCAACCTGTTTGTTCCAAATGGATTGACAAAACATGAGTCACACCTCCAACACTAGCCTACTACCACACATGTATTATGGCAATCGACCTATTTGTTCCAAGTGGATTGACAAACACAACCTTTGACATCACATATATGTCACCTTAACCTCAAGCCCTCACCACACAAGTTGGGCCTTGTTATATTTTTAGTTACGTCTTCATCACTAATGACTAACCCTGTTTGTTTCAAGTGGATTCATAAACATATAATTTATTGCATCACGACATATTAACCTATTATGATGCATCCATGTCATATGCATCTCGTACATCAACATCAAGTATGTCAAACGTGCATTTCATATCTGATGAAGCTGTTCGATTGTGTTTACTTCAGTTAAGGCTTGGAAGAGGCTGACTTCCCGCCTCATCTGGATTTCCCCCATCATAGCTTCCTTGGAGAACTTTCCATCAATGGGTATTCCACACACTGATTCCAACAAATACTCGAGTTCAGATTTGGGTTCGGGTTTAAGTTCATATTTTTGTTCGAATCGGAGATCGATCTTTGGTTCAGGTCAAAGTTTTAGGATGACGAATCCTCAAGGTGGTCACGGGAAAAACAAGCAAATTTTTCATGAGGTGCCAACTGTCCAACAAATCCCATTGAACACCGGCTCAGAAATGGCCAACGCTCTAAGCGCAATTCTCTACAGTGATAAATTTGCTCAAGCGCTACAGTTCCAACTTCATTCACATCATCCAAAGAACCGTACTTCAGATGGACTCTCAAATTTTGAGACAATCAGGAATCTCCAAGATCTAGTTGCTATTAGTTATCCTAAGGCTTGGAGGCCGGAATCTACTCCTAATACTCACCTATCATCAGTTACCCAATTGCAAGGCGCAGGAACCTCAAAACCCCAATACTACCATAACCAAACGAGGTTAATGCTATGACAAGTACAGAATCAATTTAGTCAAGGTCTAGGACTATTCGGTCAGTTTCAGACAAGTTAGATTTCTGGGGGTAATGATCATTCAAGGTTGAGGTAAGCTAATGCCTTCCGGGCTACTCAATCCCATAATCAATTAAATCAGGGGCAAGTTTGTCAACCATTGGTCAGTTCAGGTCTGTTCCATCCAGGTTCGCATCACTCAACTTCATCTGCAAGAAAATCTAGACCTTCATCTAGTTTCATTCCACCACCTCAAAGCTTTGCCTCTTAATTGACAGTCCCTCATAATTTGAGAGCCCCATCTTTTTTCAATGCGTGCTTAAACTTTTTATAGTCCAACCACCTCAATACTAGAACATGGCCCAGGCACCATCTGCTCCCAACTTTATGGTTACTCCTAGAGGCACCATAATCCCCCAAGGGTAGTTTTACAAAAGGACCACAATATTCATCCTCAGCTCGATTTTCAACTAGGGACTAAATAGTTAGTCCCCTAGTATCTACCTCCCAACGTAGCAGAACTATGGCAACAATTTTTGGCTACTCATGCTAGCCAAATCTAGAACTTCCAGCTAAATTACTACCATATCCCTCTGGTAGCACATGATGATGAGTGGCTTCTCGAAAACTTTGTAATGCAAAGATTAGAGAAGTATGAGGAAGAAAGAGATCCATTATCACATTTGATCAACTACAAGATTGTGATGAGAGCTATGAGGATCGGGGATAAGATGTTGGCTAAGCTCTTTATTGTTACACTTGGATGGCCAACAAATGAATGGTATAACAAACTGCCTTTGGAAATAACTCATGATTGGAAGAACCTCTCAAAGGCCCTAATAGAGCAGTATGGCTTCAATTCTGAAATAAAGACCACCATACATATTAAGGCCTTCAAGAAAAGATCCAAGGAATTGTTCAAACACCACTACAATAGGTGGATGGCCACTAGGTGCTACTCAAGGATAAGCTTAGTCTATCTAAGATGATTGTAAAGCTATTGGCCTGGGCACTGCCAGTCTACTGACAGAGGCTCGAGATTAGCTCTTTCACTTCTTACAATGAGGTTTTTGAGAAAGCTGAGAAGCTCTAGTGGATTGAATCTCTGGACACACCCGTGGAGAAACCATCCAATGAAAACTAATATGAAAAGGTGACTATTGGGAAAGAAGACCCTCTAATGATGTAATAGTTAAACTCTTTTATGTTAATAAACTTTACCAATGAGGCTTTTGAATCTTCGAATGCGTCGAACTTTGCTTACTTGCTTGATATCCTTTCGGATGACATCACACATTCTTATGAATATGAGCATAATGTTTTTAGCATACATGACACATCATCACATGAAATTAATTTGGGTGTAAATGAATCCCCTATAATAATTTCAAATGATTTGACTCTTGATGAAAAATGCGAGATAACATAGGTACTTAGATAACGCATGATAGCATTTGCTTGGCCTATGAAGACATGCCTAAGGTTGACAGAAAGATAGTCAAACACAAAATCTCCATTGACCATTAAGTCGGTCAAATAGAAGATGACATGATCGAGACAAAAGTAGTTAGACAAACCTGATATGATTGGCCAACGTAACACCAATGTCAAAAGCACAAAGAAGCAAGCAAGCATTTCAATGTGTCAACAACTTCATCGCATGGCTAATCACCATTGGTGGGCCAATCATCACACTATTGAAGGAGTACCAATAGATAACGCTTATTTGTGTTCAATGGAATCAATCTATGTCTGATATAGATTTTGAAGCCTTCCATCCTCAAAAAATCATTCATTCTCTATATGGCTATCAAGGAATCGTCAATAGGAAGAACAATTGAAAAGGTGAATATCGAGCATCATCACTCATGACCGTGTATACCTCAAGCTAACATAATAGTAGGAGCGGCCAACAAATTAATCAAAAAATGCTGAATGAAGAAGCTGTTAAAGTTGTGGATATGAATCAAGCAAGACAGATTCAAACGCTATCACGTCTAGGCAACAGAAATAAATCATGTAAAAAGTAGTGCAAAAAAAGTAATTAGCCTATTAATTAGCACTCTGTTAGTTGAGTAAAAATTAGGGCCTCTTTTCAAAACAAAAAAAAGAATAGTCAGCTGAGCTGAAAACCCAAAAAGGGTGGCTCAGACAAAACATAGGACATCGAGAGAAAAGGAAGCACATTGATTAGAAAACCTAAAAGGGCTAATCAATGGCAGGATTCAAATCATTTGAAACATACATACCCTTGTTAAGTTCATCAATGAATTGTCAATCTTGCTGAATCTTTATGCATATGTTTACCTTGAGTGATTGCATGCCAACTGTAGAATATCACATGTAAGTATCTCATCACATCATGGTTCGATAAAATTAATATAAAAAAATAATAATAAAGAAAAAAAGAAAAGATAAGTTTGCTTGATTGAAAACCTGAAAGGGTGATCCAAGAAAAAATTAAGATAAGGTTCGATAGATTGAAAACCCATAAGGGGGGTTTATGTAGAAGTTAGAACCGAAGAAATATCAATTTCATCATCTCCTCCTCAGAATGGCATAAAGAATCGTCTATCTCCTCCAAATATTAGGATGAACGTCTTCGGATTTCCCTCGAAGAGAGGATTGTCACAACAAAAGCTTCTAAGCTCTCATTATCAGCTTTAAAGTGAGCATCACTAACATGGTTCGGGATCAACATTAACATCATTGGTGCTATACCAAAGAAAGAAACGAGCGTAAAAAAGTTAATGACTCATCCAAATCCTCTTTAAACCAAATTCTGTCTTTGAACTCGACTCTAATTCATCCACAAAATCGAACTTCGGCTCAGACCCATGTCCATCATCACTCTGAAGAAGTCATGTCTACAAAATTCGACCATCAACAAGAAGGCAACCATGGAATGCCCAATGAGATTAATCCTGGGACACTCATGCACCAGAATAGGAGGGTATCAACTTGGAAAACTCAAAAAGGCCCCTCATGCAATGAAACTTCTACTATCGACTAGGCCTAATACTCCAAAGCCAATGATATCTGTAATAGATAAACATACATCATACATGGATATGTATCATGTCACTTACAAGTGAAGGTGATGTTAAACCGAGGCAATGTCATTCCGATGAGAAAACACTCTACCTCCACATAAGGAAACTATGAGTATCAAGAAGATGTCAGAGCAGCACATCATCAAAATTGATAATGATAATGGCCTAACTCAAGTGATTTTAACTCTTATCAAATTTAAGCCTACCTAGGCCTCTTTCAAGTAGCATTACAACATCACAAAAGCCTCCCAAAACAACGGAGTGGCCATCGGGACATTCCTAAAAATCTCAAATTCAAATTTCCACATTTATCATGGGCATAAAGAAAAATTTCTTAGAGCCCTCATGTTTTTATTCTTGATTGAAGGGGTAAAATTTTTTTCTTTCAGCAATCTCAATTAAGGAATTAAAACATATGCACAAGTATCTACTAATAAATTTCCTCATTCTCACAGGTACCCCTTCAACTCAAAAGGGGCATCTATGTCAAACACATAGCGGTCAACATATTATCAAAAACATGGAGCACACGGCTTTCATCCTTTCCCTAAGAGTTCTAAGGGTCACAGTCAACCCACGGTCAACTTACAAGGGGCATACAATTAAGACTACAATGCTCAACAATCCCATAGCAAATTTCGATGAAAACTTATTATAGTTGACATATCATCAAAGGAATGGAGCACACGGCTTTAATCATTTCTACAGAAGTTCCAAGGGTCACAATCAACCCACGGTCAACTCACAAGTGGCATACAATTAAGGCCGCAATGGTCAACCATCCCATAGTGGATTTTGATAATGACTTATTACAATCGACGTATCATCAAATGTATGGATCACACAACTTTCATCCTTTCCCCAACAGTTCTGAGGGTCACAATCAACTCACAAGGGGCATACAATTTAGACTACAACGGTCAACCATCCCACAGTGGATTTCGATGAAGACCTACCACAGTCGATGTATTTTCAAAGGCATGAAGCACACAGCTCTCATCCTTTCTCAAATAGTTCCAACAGTAATAATCAATCAGAGGTCAACTCATAAGGGGTATTCACCATAAACTGTGCATACATTCCCAGACTTTTTTACAGTGAACATCTCTTTTAAGACTTTTTAGAGTCAACGGACTTTCTACAATCCACACATCTCAACGGACTTTCTACAATCCGAATATTTTTCCTACTTTTTACAATCAACGGACTTTCTACAGTCCGCATCCTCTTTCATTCTTTTTACAATCAATGGACTTTCTACAGTCTGCATCCTCTTTCAGAATTTTTATAGTCAATGAACTTGCTACAGTTCACATCTTTCCTGACTTTTTACAATCAATAAACTTTCTACAATTTTCATTTTTTTGGATTTTTTACAATCAACGAACTTTCTACAGTTTGCATCCTTTTTTACTTTTTAAAGTCAAATGAAATTTCTACAGTTCACATCTTTCTCGACTTTTCATAGTTAGTGAACTTTCTATAGTCTGCACATGGGACTCTCAACTAGTAGAACGGAGATGTACGTCAAACGTTCTTTCCCTAATGGTTCCTAGCGGTATAAACAAGCCAAAGGCTAATTTTTAAGGGGCAATCACTGCTGAGCAGGTAATTTACAAAAGGGTATGGAGTGATAAATCCCCGAAAACACCACAACAAGATGAAAGCTTTCAACCATCATGAAATCTCCATCCCAAAGAGTACCAACAGTGACAAGTCAGGTATCATCTCTAAACCTTGTTGCTCTTTCAATCATGGGACCATACTGATCTCATATCACCGGTGATCCCACGAGGGGCAGCCTGTGAGTACGAGATTTCACTCCCGACTCGCGAGTTCGATGATGAAGCTGTAATTTTTTCCCTTTGTTAGCTTTCTACATCTTGTAGGGTCCTGAAATCGTCTGTAGAAAATCTACTTTGTTTCTTTGAGCCTTCCCCTTTTTTAAAACCTAATTTAAAATAAAAAAGGCCTGCATGAAAGTGCCATGATGTTAATGATATTTCCATGTCATTAACGATATGGTTGATGTCGTTAACAACATTACCCATGTCATTAACAACATTGACTCTGCCGAAGAACATAAATTGCTTTTCTGTAATTTTTCAACTAAAAAGGTAATCTTTTACCGCATGCTTGGATTCTTCTCTTGCAATACAACTCCCTACACCTTACCTAGTTTATGTTTCCTACAACATTTGCATTTAGATTGAGAAAAAGCAAAAAAGCAAAAAGCATGGCGTAAGTCTAAAAGAGTTGACTTTTTTATTGCAAAGAGTTCTAAAAGAGAGGAACTGAATTTCAGTCATGAGGGGAGGATAAGAGAGCTCACATTTTCATGCAAAAGGGGCAAGTGAGAGTTCAAAGTGTTCTTGAGAAAGTTTGAGTGTTCTTGATTGGTTTTTCTTGAGTTTTTGCATTAAGTTTATGCTTTAAGCATCCAACAACTTAAAGTTTTGATTTAGTTAAGTTTAAGTTCATGGAAAGGACATGAACTTAGGTCACAAGGGTCACTTTTTCATCTCTGAAGAAAATTTCAGGTTTAGTTCATCATTTAAGCAAACCATGAGGTGTAGCGATCATTTAAGCAAACTTGAGGTTTAGAGATCACTTAGGCAATGCTTGAGGTTTAGACTTGAATGGTGATTCTACAACATCTTTATCACTCACTTGAAGGTTTCTACACCTTCTGAAACATCTACTTTTGCAAGGAATATATCCCTTCCAAAGATTTTCGGTAAATCACTAACCAACAACCAAATCCAACCAAAAAGAAACAAGGAGAGCTTCTCGAAGGACTTCATAAACCTTAAAGAAAGTGGATTCATGGCTACAAGGCAAGCCTCTAAGTTACTAGAGTTTGTGCTTACATTTATATTCTTTTTTTTCGAAGTTTCATTTTCATTTCAATTATTTCTATTTTTGCTCACCAATCTATTTTCCAGATATTTTAGTATGATTTCAAATATTTTTGAGTGTTTTGTTTACATAAACATATTTTGCATATCTTGAGAATTTTGGAATTATAAAGATAATCTAAATCAGTTAAATATAGTAAAAGTTATGATCGTTTGAAGTTTCGGATTTTCATTTTGCTATTTTCTACTATTTCTATGTGTTTTCTGCAGGTCTGGAACTTTGATGTCATTAACGACATTGCCTCATGTCATTAACAACATATCCTTTTGGTAGAATCTAGTTTTGCTTTCTTTTTGCTACATTTCGAATTGTTTAAGCCCGGATCGACCTATTGAAACCCTTCCATATTTGGAACTACATCAATGGGGATAACAAACTTCTAAATTGTTATTATTTAGGAGTTATTTATGATTTATGAATGTATTAATTTTTTGATTAAGGTTTAGAGTAGCAACGGAAGTGCTCCGGGTCATCCATATCGATATCACCCTTCACCGGGAAGTCGGTAATGAGATGGATGACATCATTACCATTGTTAACACACACAATGTCTATTTTAAGCATGTTTGGGCTTGATTTATGTTTCCAAATATCGTTTTAGGTCACCCACAAGAAGGGAATTTAAGTTCCCGGATAATTGACCCAACATTATAACATGCGACATTTTCACCAATAAAATTACCAACATAATTGAAAATAAAAATGAACCATTTTTATAAAATAAGAACTTTGAAACCTCTGTTATTTTTACCTCGACCACATGGGTCTTGCAAAAATCCAAATCGAGCATACATGGTACACTTGGTATATATTTGTGTTGTGTAATATCTCTTGTGCTAAACTTTATGGATGCAGGTAGTTTAGGATAAATGTATAGAGTTTAATTTCTTTCGAGTATCGCATTTGTCAAATGTAACATTTATTAGTTATCGATGTGTTTAGGTTATTTCCAAATCCCCCATCCCAAGATGTAATTAATCCTGTAGATTAGGCGCATTTACTTTCCTACATGTTTACTTTCTCGCACTTTATTTACCGCTTTCTGCATGTACGCTAAATAACAAAAAACATAAGCCGAAAACATCTAGATTGAATTGAAATATCATAAGTGTGGTTTCCGAATGGGAATAATGTTAACTCAAATAACAACGAAGTAAGTAACTCATTCCGGACCCGAATCTCTGAACTATGGTGTCACTTAGGCATAACAGATCTAAGCTGTACAAAACTTTCCTAGAATAGAGGATCTGGGTGGTGACTCTGAGTACCAAATGCTAGAGGTTTTGGTCTCGAGTCTTTTAGGCTTGAAATTTATTTTTGAGCAACGCTTTTCAACAAGGTTCTTTAAACCACTTTTTCGAAAACCCCCACGCCCCATCCCATGGGGCCGGCACCTCGTGGGGACCGTGCGGGTTGAACGTTGTCCGCTCACAGTTTGGTATTGTTATTATTAATAATAAAGGCATCTTTGTTATTTATCAGTGCTTTTATTTAATTATGTATCTTAGTGATATCATATATATATATATATGCACATTGTAAGATAAAGTCCAGGACTACTTCGTAGCGTAAAAGTTTAAGGACATAGTGGGAGCCTGTGTGGTGTGAGAACTGCACATACGTATTGCTATGAATAGTCTAAATAGGTCTAGTCATAGTTTCATTAAGATTAGACATCAATGAAGCGGACAGATTAGCATTTGTAGGCTTATTCTTTTTATTAGATCTAAGCAACCAATCTCACAAGCTGAAGGTGGTACTTTGAGTTAACACATGAATGTATTCATGTAATAGATTGCAAACAGCTATAAGATAGACACTCGGAAATAAATATATCCATGTGTTGGTGTCATGCTTATTGTAGTAGCAAGACAAGTATCCTCCGACAAGAGATACTGGTTCTCTTATGTAGGAGTTACTATATACTTATTCATACCATGTCGATCAAGATGATATGGGTGATAACAGGTATAGTGATGATCACATGTTGGTAAGTTGAGTAGTCAAGATAGGATCCATCACTCTTGATATAGTAATATAATGGAAGATGTACCTTAGGGCCCTTTATTGAAAAAACACACTCATACATCTCAAATCAGAGTACAAGATTGATAGAATGGGTTTCTAGTTAATCTTGATGCATTATGGTGAGTGGTGTTCTTTGTGAACAAGTGTAATTCTAGGATAGCTATGGCTATTACATGAGCTAACACTTAATCCGAGATCAATAAACTAGATGGTGCTTAACCTGATGGAAGGAGTGTATTGTATTGGTTACTACTGTAGAACCGGATCAAGTCCAGGCATATGATGTTTCGAGTCTCAGGGGATCATATGCCTTTGCTAGATAGCCCATTTGGTCATCTAGAGTTATCATGTTCCATATCTATCTAGAACACTAAGCCTAAAGGTTTTCGAATGGGAAGCCAAGTTTAGGTTAACCTCTAACAGCTCTATACTTCATGATTCTATGAGGTCACACACTTTGGGTCTTTATCAGATTGAGTAAAGAACCTATCAACTGGGTCTATGCCGAGAATATTTAGGTTGTGGAATTCGTTGAATAAATTTTTAATTGGTTGAACCAAATTAATAATTAAAAGGATTAAGAACAAAATTGGGAAAATTGCATTGAGTGATGCAAGGGAATTTTTCCCATTACGAGTGGGCCCCAAATGAACACAAGTTGTTTGGAGTGGGGCCTACACAGTTGCCCCGTTAGTTAAAAAGCTCGCGGGTCGCTATCATACAGGTTAGGCCCTACCTAATGCAGCGATTGTGTGGGTCGATTGTGCCGCGCATCCTGTAAGCTAAGCTTGTGGTAGAGCCCGTAAGGCCTAGCTTGTGGGGCAAGGAAAACCTGTTAGGGCTTGCCTTGCGTAGCAGCCATAGCCCACACAAGCGAGCTATGTACCCAGGCCAGCTAGCGGATCGTAGGGATCTGCGCAGTTGACTTGTTGTGGGATAGGATTTTTCAATATTCCACATTGGAAAAATGGGGTGCTTTTAGCTCCACTTCTCCCTATAAATAACTGCTCCCTCCTCCTCCTTTAACTACTTCAGCTCAGCTTTTCTCTCTAAGTTTGACATTTTTTCTTCGTAAGATTTTACGAGATCCTCCACTAGTTTCTCCAAGCGACATAGATAGATTGAAGCTGTCATAGATTGAATAGAAACCCGTTCTATCAATCTTATACTCTTATCAAAGGTTAATGAGTTTCTTTTCTTCAACAATGGGGCCCTAAGGTACATCTCCCATTATATAACTATATCAGGAATGATGGATCCCATCTTGACTACTCGACTTACCAATATGTGCTCATTACTATATCTATAATCAATCGTATCTTCTTGATTGTTAGGGTATGAATAAGTGTGACCCAAAGTATAGCAGCCCCTATGTAAGGTAACCAGTATCTTAGGTCTGAGGATACTTATACTGCTACTACAATAAGACATGACACCAACATATGGATATAGTTATTTCCGAATGTCTATCTTATAGCAGTCTCCGATGTATTACCCGAATACATTCATGTGGTAACTCAAGGTACCATGTTTAGCTCGTGAGATCTGCTGCTTATATCTAATCAAAGCAGTAAGCCTAGACATGGTTAGCTTCATCGATTTCCAGTTTCAATGAAACTATGACTAGGGATGTTTAGACTATTCATAGTAACACGTATGTGCAGTTCTCACACCACATAGCTCCCACTATACCATCGCACTTTTACCTGAAGAAGTAGTCATGGACATTATCTTATCAATGCACATATATATAATATTATACATATATGATGCCAGCGAGTTACATAAATAAATAAAAGCACTGATAAATATCAAATATGCCTTTATTAATGATAATAATAATAACAATAATACGATATTGTTTGTACATTATAACTAATTAAGATATATCACCCAAATTACCTCTAAGGCATACATCATGTCTAACAATCTCCCACTTTCAATATCCCATGTGCTTCATGCCATACTCGTTAACATGCTGGTTATGCATAACCTGAGTTAATGGCTTATTTTTCCCATCTTTTATATTCTGATCCATTGAGATGTATTCTAAGCTTATATCCTTTTTAGATACTATCTCCTGAATGAGATGGTATTTTCTGAGTACATGTCCATTTTTCTAACGAGATTGTGGTTCCTTTGCCTGAGCAATATCCCCATTGTTATTGCAATAGTTATCGGGTTCCATATTGGTCTGGAACACTAAGCCTAAAGGTTCCTGGATGGGAAGCAAAGTTTAGGTTAACCTCTAGCGGCTCCATACTTTGGGATTCTATGAAGACACACACTTTAGATCTTTATGGGACCGAGTAAAGATCTATAGTTCGAGTTTATGCTGAGTTGTCAAATTCGTTGGATAAATAATTAATTGGTTGGACCAAATTAACAATTAAAAGGATTAAAGGAGCAAAATTGGGAAAATTGCACCAAGCGAAGCAAGGGAATTTTCCCCGTTGCGAGTGGGCCCCAAAGAAACACGAGTTGTTCAGAGGGGGCCTATGCAGGTCTCTAGCATGTGGGCTAGGTCCGCATGCGCTAGTGGGTAGCAAGCTCGCTAGCGCAGCCTAGAAGGCCTAACTTGCGGTGTAAGGCAAGCCCGTTAGGGCTTTTCTTGCCTAGCTGCTACAACTCGCACAAGCGGGCTATATATGCGGGTCAGCCCATAGATCCTAGGGATCCATGCAGTTGACCCGTTATGGGATAGGGTTTTTCCCTATCCCACATTGGAAAAAGGGGAGCTTTTAGCTCATCTTCTCCCTATAAATAGATGCTCCCTCTTCCTCCTTTAACTACTTTAGCTCAGCCTCTCTCTCTGAGTTCAATATCTTTTCTTCGTAAGATTTTTCGAGATCCTCCAAGAGTTTCTAAAAGTTATGAAGAATTATTTAGAAAGCTCTTAGTTAATATTTTCAGGTTGGTTTTTGAGCGATCTAGTAGCTGGTGCCTACCAATGGGTTCTACCTCAATGGAGGTTCGGTGAAGATCTGTATGGATCAATCGTAGAGGCTATCCTAGTTTGGAGCCTAGTGCTAATAGAGTTTTGTCGAATTGCTCTAAGGGAACATCACATCCAAATTGAAGAGAGAGGCATGCATCAACTAGTAATGTTCTAAACATAGATGATAGGATTTCTTTTATAAGTTTAATAAACCTATTTACATCTATGGAACATTTGAAATTAGATTATATCAATCATGGCATGCATAGGAGATCCTTTAGGTTAATTTTGAGTTTTAAAATTTTTCCTTGCAACATTACATGTTTAATTACTATCTTGATTAACCAGCACAAAGTTGATGTTAGAGCTCTTCTTTGGGAGTATACCTTCCCCTATTACTACACACATCTTGAAAACAGAAGTAGTGGGACTTGCGTCAAATTCCATTAATTTCTGCTCAAGGCCTGGACGATGTGCTTCGCAAAAGCACGAGAGTTGCCAAATACTATATTTGGACTAAGTATTTCTTCAACTGATTGACCAGGGTATCAACTTCCAATTCATCTTCATTCACAACTTTAGGTGGTGGTGGCTTTGTGGAGTCTCTAGTTATTTCTTCTGCAGAAGAATTTCCTAGCTAGATTAGATCGTTGCTGAACACTCAAACACTATGGGTTACCCTCAATACTCCTTTTTCAAAAATTCTAGTTTCCCGGGGGGTCTTCAATGGATACAGAGCATCTTCTCACCTTCTCTTGCTAACCTTAAGCTAGTAAGCATCCAAATCTATGGGTTGCTTCCCATACACGATTTCTTCCTCTTCCATGGAGCTTACATTATTCTTCTTCCCCTTCCTTTACGATTTCAATACATATGCATCTAATTTTATTGGCTCGATATTGACTTCCATTACCTCCTCTATAGCAGGCACGCCCTTTGAAGCATAAATAGAGTCGAACAACTAAAAATCATCAATGAGGTCTTCCATACATAGAAGAGTTTATTCCACTAAGTTTACCTTGAGATTGGATTGTATGACTATGACAAATGCTCATTAGTGGGTATGCTTGTTCCCAAAATGAAAATTTATCAATTAATATCTTTGAAGATTTTGTTTAAGTTAAATGCCCTCTCAATCAAGTCCTCAAAACCCTTAAACTCCTCTAAGGAAAGGAGATCATGGTTTTCAAAGTGAGATCCGCTTATTAAGATTGCTATCAGTCCCTCTTCAAGGGGCTTATGGTTGATCATGACCTGGTGGACATCCATCATCCAGCATATTCTATAAGGGTCTCATAATCATCTTACTTTCAAGAGGCCAAGTCTCGTGTTCCTTTCTTTGGTCTCTACATGAACAAGAACTACTTTTTAAAAGTCCATTAGAGATCTCCAAATTTCCCTTCACAAACAGAGGCTTATTCATATACCACTCACCAGCCATTCCCGATAATGAGCATGGGAATAGAGTTGCCAACATATCATCTAATTGGCCTTAGGCATGCAATAAATTTTAAAACTTTTAAACATCAAAGGTGGCACATCACATCCCTCATAAAGGGTATCCTGTAGAGGTTGAATCTCGACCCTATGTATTGAGTCTGACTTTTCATCCCTGATAAACTTGCCCCTCCCTCTAAGGAAGCCATAACAATACCAGGAGCAGTTATTAAATTAATAACCATCATCATCTCCCTAGAGGTGGATTGTGTAAGTATTTTAAAGACTTCACTCGATGGAATACCCAAGTCTATAACATAGATGCATTCTTCTCCATGCTAAGCTAACTAATTTAACCTTCTCACCTTTGTAAAAAGTAACTCAACATTTGTAAATGTCCGCTTGATTAAAGATTTGTGGTAGATATGATGAGATCCATTTATCATAAGCTTCATCAAACCCACCTCATTAGGTTTATCTCTTATCATCACTTAGATAGACATACAACGTTGAGCAAACTCTATGAAATCTCATAATCACTTTGCTTACAAATTGAAAAATCTCATAACATGCTCTTTTATCTTTCCAAATACATAAAGTGTTTCTTGAATGCACTTGAGATCCACTACCAACTCCATTTCACTAAATCATGTTGCACCAATAATTCTTAAACACGAGAAAGGAAACAATGTCACTAAAATATCTTCGGGCAATCCCTAAACACGCAACGAAGTTTCATATTTTTAGACATGGAAGGATGGCGCATCCTTTCTATCATAAGTGGACATCTTGCACAAATTGAATCGTAGTCTAAAATAACAAAATGGGCCCCTAAAGCCCAAAGAATTGAAGCCTTCATCCAGAGTGGTCATAACATGCTCTAAATCAATCCTTCAATTAATGACCAATACGAACTTGCTCATTGCTTCACTTATGCGTCGTAACACCTGATGCTCACTTATACCAGAATCGATCATCCTTACATTATTATCAAACTACAAGAGGGGGTTGTTTTTTGTACAATGTTTAAGCTTTGGATCACCCACCACCTTATCATCAACCAATTTGTAGATAGACTTCACTAAATCTTTGCAATTGTAGGTGCGATATCTTAAAACCACATGGTGATTGCAAAACTTATTCTTCTCTTCAATCTTAGGGGGTGCTCATGGCTTAAGGTTTTCCAACTTCTTCAATTCACACAACTTAGTAAAGAGAAAGTCCAATTTGGCTTCATATGGAGAGATTCCATACTAAATCCTTCTTTGACAATCTTACTACCGTCTCTTAGTGTAGAGTCACCACCTAGATTAGCTCTTTCCAGGAATTAGAGTCCTGTGAGGCTTAACGTCCGGGGGATAGCCCACTAAGACAGAGATTCAGGTTTGGGATAAGTTGCTTATTTCTTATTGGATCACATTATATTACATCTACAAAAAATCATATTTCTTAATTGTGCATATTCGCACTTACGTCATTTTTCTAGTTATTATGCACGATTCATGTATATTTGAAAGCGATAAACCATCCATAAAGCAGTAAATAAATGTGAGAAAGTAAAGATTACAATTACATAACCTAGGGGGATGCAACCACCCGCCTAGTCTATTAATTACAATTCCCAAAAAAATAATTGAAATTGCGATACTCGAAGGAAGATAAAACCTAAACACACATCTAAACTGCATCCACAAAGGTTTGTTATAAGTGTATAATTACACTTATTTTCATATTAATTTTATACACTAAACACTATAGTTTAAGTCATAATTATACTTCATATAAAAGATTTCACATGGTATGTAGTTGTTTTTTATGCAAATGCAAATACTAGGTAATTCTTGGAAGTAAAATGATCTAAAGTGGAATTCTATGAAAAAAGAGTGAAAAAGGTGCAAAAAGGTGCGTGGAACTTAAAGATTTGGCTTAGGATCAAAGCTATCAAAGACGGTGAAGTTTCAAGGAGAATTTTAAAGAAAAATGCAATTCACGGTCGCGATAATCATTCGCGATCGCGACTTGGTCTTCTTCAAAATAGAAATTTGCCAATCAAATATTCACGGTCATGACTTGTATATCACGATTGTGATTTGGATGGTTTTCTAGTTTAATCTTCTTAACTGCCAACCGCCAAATAAGGATGATCAACCACCATCAACCGCCATCAACTACCAATGAATAGACACCTATTAGAAATCAACCAATCATGAAAAGGTGCCTATCCGTTGTAGATTAGATTGAAGCTTCTCAACCAATCACAATGAAGTGATGCAATCATTCACCAATGGACATGACTCTTCGTATGGATAGACGCAACCCTTCGAATTCCATAAATAGGGTTCCAAACCTTACAATTTTGAAAAAAAGAAAGTAATCAAGCAGAGGGAAAACATTAGAGTGCAGTAGAGAGATATAGTGTGTGTATAGATAGAGAATTCGCTACGTTCATAAGTGTTAACGAGAAAATGTTTAAGTGATTCGAATCCTTGTTTCGATCACTAGATTTCTCTATATTCTCGAGCAATTGTTGTATAAGTGTACTTGCAAATCACTTATCAATAAAAGTTTTCATTCTTCAATATCCGTTTATTCGATATTCATAAAGAATAGCATCCTAGTGGAGGTTCTGTACGGGCCAACACCAAATTCAATGCAGACGCAAGAATTGCGGGAATTGACAACTCCAATTAAAGAGTGGATACGGTTTGATCAACTTTAGTTTTCACTTACATACCTTACAACTTTGTTTTGCTTTCTATCTATACTTTCTATTTCAAAGTTTATGATATGTCTATGTGTCATAATGTATATTTCGTGTTAAGTCTTTTATATTAATCAAGTTATATGTGTTGGAGTTAATTTTAAGAGTAGTTTCAGGGTTAACAATATCATGTATAATCACTGGATCTGTGATATAATGTTGTTTAGTGAGACAACATTTTTGGAATGGTAACTTGCTAAATGTGGCTATGTGAGAGCGACCCGTACTAAGCATAGTATTGACGTTGTCTAGGTTTATATAATTATCTTAATTCATTTACGCTAGGTTTAGAAAAGTTATTTCATGTGTTCCTCTGCAGCGAATAATTGAACATCTGGATATTCTGAACTGAGTCTGTTAGATTAATTTAGTAAATCGTAACATCTTTGTTGAACTTGCATGTTTTCTCTGCTATCCTTATTTCGTAGGGAAAATCTATATATTTAGATTATCTAACCTTTCATATCTATATTTACCCATTCTTAATTCTAACCCTCCTATCCAAAATAGTAAATCTATTTTATTTTCTTTATTTTGTCTTCCTTATTCATCTTTAGACTTGGTTCCTTCCCTGTGGGTTCGATATCTTTTAAAACTACATCGCAACTGTATACTTGTAGTTATCATCATTTTTCTATTTGATAAGAGGTACTAATAATGGCTATACTTTACATGAACAAGTTTTTGGCGCCATTAATATATAGCCAAATCTTGCGAACAAATTATTAAACTTATCAGTAGAAAAGTGGTAAACAAGTTTTTGGCGCCGTTTGCCGGGGAAGGCAATAGCGTTCTAAGGATCAAATTGCCGGGGAAGGCAAGTGCAAATTAATTGCTGGAGATACGATATTTATACTAATTATATCTATTTATTTCATTTCCTGTATTATACAATTTTCAAATCTTATTCTAGATATGAAAAGATTATGAACTAATCATCTTGGAGGTGAAATGTCATAATATTTCATCTTCATTCTTGACAAATAGAAGAATTTCTTCTATTTTCCTATTCATATTTGCAACTTCCATTCGTGCTCATGAATTCTTGATTTAAACTTTCTGTTTCTCAAAATTCTATTAGTCATGATCGCGACTTGTGATCACGATCATGACCTTTTTGATAACTGCAGTAGTTTTGGGCAGTTATTCGACAGTTTTTCCAATAAACTCTATAAAATTTATGCACTACCATTCATCAATTATTCACTTCTTCATTCTAAAATCTTCTTTCTAAATCTAAACTTATTCCAAACAAAAATTCCTTCATTTCTTACCAAATTTCTTTCTTACACAATGGTTTTTCCATCAAATTCCAAAGTCTTTTAACCTAAGAATATCCAGGAATGGTATGAAGCACCATTCCCAATTTATTAAGAGGAGGAAGGAGATCATTATGAAATGATCAGAGTTGTTGAGTTTAAGAGTTCCTATATGATTCATAGGAATAGTCTTATTCATTTGGGTGTTTTCGATAGAATTATGTATTATCTCCGAATACTTAATTTTATCATTTACTCTAATTTAACTCTCGGGGACAATGTGAATAATTCCATAGAAATGCTAGTCACGTTAGCATGGAGGAATGATAAACGAAATTGCTTAGTGTATCGACATCATGGGAAAGAATACAAGTTGACAAGGAAGGCGATGGATAAGTATTTGGGATTTCCAAGGGAATTCTTCAATAAGATGTTACCTGGCTGGGATCCTATAACAACTTGGAATTGTTTGACTGGCCAAGTCAAGTTCAAACAAGAATCTGCCTATAATCGGTGGATTCGTGATCCTTGTTTTCTCGTACACACTTTTATTTAAGTGGAGCGCTATTTGGCAAGTCCAATTTTGATCTTGTCATACCTAAAGAATTGTTTGTATTGCAAGCAATTTGGATGGCACGCCTGTCAATATTTCTGGGATTATGATGGTGACACTCGTGTTTGCAGCGCAAAATCCTTGAATGACAGAGTACGGGTATTTGACAATGGTAAACTTGTTGGGATAAATAGGAAGATTGCCTTATACCATAGAAATTTTTACTAGTGAAGACGTAATTCCAGAGTTAACGATGGAAGTCTTATTTGAGTATAATTTCTTGGAAAGGTACATTAGAGAGGATAGAATAACCTATGGATGGAAACCATGGGAAGAAAGGGTGGAAGCAGATAGAGAAAGAGAAAGAGAAAATGAGCAGGAAGAGGAGCGTAGAGATTCCAACCTCAGTGAAAGGTTGAGTGACCTTATGGAAGGGTAACTTTCGATCCGTAGAAAAATTGAAGACATTCGTGATCTACTGATTGATGTCGAGCAAGATTTAAGGGAATCTTACTACGAGATTAACCGAATAATAGGATCATTTCCCCCATGAATAGTTTTGTTTTCTTTTAAGATTAGAACTTTGTATAGTGTTTCTTTTTAAGTTTAGTTGTGTTTATTTATTTATTTGTTGTTTGTTTTCTTTTATTATACTTTCTTGAAAATATTTGTTATTATAAATGAAAAAATTGAACAATAAGATGTTGATGTTCAATTGTTATCATCACCATGGTTACTCAAGGTATAATAGTAAATATTTATCGTTTATATTTGACAAAGTTTGTTTGTGTTTGTGTTTCTATGTTTTTATAGGTACAAGTCTAAAAATTGAAGAAATTTGAAGAGCAAAGAATATCATGATCACGACTCAATTCATGCTCATGATCATTGGATATCAAAACATGCTATTTCTATCATGAGGAAAGTCACGATCCTGACAGGCCTTCACGATCACGACATGATCAAAATATAACCATTACAGATCACGAACTGACACATGACAATTGGCTAAAAACCATCACTAACGGCTAGTTTTGAGCCTAAACGGCTAAAATCCCATTTTTGACCAATTAGAGACCCATTAAGCCTCTATAAAAGGTCCATGTTGAACCCTAGCCACCACACCTTCTAAAAAAACCTTCAAACTTGTGAATTTTCTCATCTTCTACATTCAAGCATCTAAACCTTTTCAAACCTTTTTCTTCAAAACCAATATGACTCGTGTGAAGAGAGTAGCACAAAAGAGAGGAGCCCAATCAATTCAAGAAGAATTTGATATCACCAGAATGATATTCCTTGATCTAGCCTTCTTGGAAACTCTTAATCTTCGTGAAGAAATGGAAGTATATCTTTCAGCTCTTAGTCTTACAAAATTTGTGGATTTGCGGTTCCCTCAAAATCGAGATTGGATTCTTGATTGTTTGGTAACATTCGATTATGAAGATTCAAGGAAGAGGGTGATTCAGTTTCGAAATCAAGGATAACAATACACCGTCACGAGAGATGATGAGTGAATGGTTCGGTTTCGAGATTTCTAATTCATCGAGCATGATGGATTCGTTTCAACCTAATAGAGTATGGGCATATTTATTGGCTAAGAGAGTCTTCGATCCCAAAAATTCTCCTAACAAACTTATTAAGGATGAATGCATTCTTCTTCTCCATAAATACCTTTCCACTTTAGTATTTTGTTGAGTAGAGAATACAAAGGTTCAAAAGAAAGACTAGTTTATTCTTTCATACTCTATGATGAAACAAAAAGCAAAAATTGTGGATATCATATAGGATATGATAAAGAAGAACTCAACAAGCATGAGAAGTAAAATTGGAGCTGCTAAAATTATCACCGCCATAGTCTTAGGTGCAAGAGGTGAACTCCTCTATGTTCAACAGCCGGGTGAGTATTTTTGCTACATGGTTGGGACTTGTTTAAAGAACACCGAACTTCTACAAGAAAATGATGGTTTATATTCCTTCTACTCCTATTCCAACTGCACCAAGAAACTCAACTTAACTCAAGAACATTCTTCCGTCGAACCATCTGACCCATCCGTAAGCCATTGCAAAGGAAAAGCCCCGATGACCAAAATAGAAGAAGATAATGAAGAGGATGAAGAAGCTCTGAAAAATTGGAAGGCTAGCATGCAACTAAAGTTGGATAATTGCAAAATAGAACTTGGAGTTATGAAGAAGGACGTGAAAATTCTAAAGAAAAGTAATAAATCAATGCTTCGAAAATTACTTTCATTCTTTAGGAGACAAAATTGTTAATTCACTCCTAGTCCACCGGATTCTCCTTCGCAATAGAACGAGTTTATTCTTTTCTTAACTTTATCTTTTTCAATCATTTTTAGACTAGGTTTAGTTCTTAATTTTGATTTTTATAATGTCTCACAATGAGGACATTGTGTTCTTTAGTGTGGGGGGACATTTGTAAAAATCCCGTAAAATCCAAAAAAATTGAATAAAATAAAAAAATCGAAGAATTTGAAAATTTTTCTTGATATTTTTGTTAA
>CATIWQ010150414.1:0-10672 GCA_949673415.1 Euphorbia schlechtendalii | reverse complement strand
TTACGAGCACGTGTTTACCAAACTGTAAACAAACTGCTTTTCTTATATTAAAAAAGGAGCTACACATACGTGGATTTTTTTTTTTTTGACTGATGCACGTGGATTCGTACCGTATTTTTTGTAACAAAATCTCATCACGATATTGGTATGTAATACTTTCAGGGACAATATTGATGTACTAGGACCAAGTGTTTTTTTTTTTTATAATTTCAGGACCAATATTGATGCACCGGAATGGAGTCTTATAAGGTTTGTTTTGTATTTTATTATATTTGAATTATGCATGAGTACGACTCTTGTCGGTGTCAAAATCAAATGATGGCATTCAAATTTTTTGGAAAATTATCGTTTTGCTGAAAAATGATAAAAATGAAAGTGACAAAATATGTTCATGATTTTGTGAGTTTCGCAATAAATTTCAAAAAACATAAATATAAGAAGGAACATAGTTACTCCATTGACTTGTTAAAGATTGAAACTCCTTAGTTAGAAGTTTCGAATCTCGCCTTGCTTCATGGAAAGGGTATTGTCTTCAATCTTGCAATAAATCCTCTTGTGACTGTCAAAACGGCTAGACACGTAGTAGTTCTTTCTTTTCACAGAAGACGTCTTTTAGTTTGGCATTCTTTATTCAATTGGATGAATTAATGTTAATCTTGTGATACCAGAATTCATAAACGATTAATATGAATGCTTCCATAAAAAAGTTGCATCGGCACTTTCGATGATCGTAGATTGGAAGCTTTGGAAGAGAAGTAACAAAAAAATACTCGACTTTAGGGATGGCATTTTTGTGCTTTGATGTTAATCTTGTTTTACACTTTCTAAGATGGAAGAAACCCTTCTTTCCCCTATTTATTTTCGGAGGTTTGGAACACTTCTTTGCCCTCTTTTCAAGGTCCTTTTAATATATTTTCTTTCTTGTAAAAAAACGTGTGTTTTGAAAACAGAACAAATATCGTTAATATTAAAACAAGTCATAACAATTGAATATTTTGTTCATTTTGAATGTTACTCAATGAAAGTGGGCTCAATGCACCGTAATCGTGTTATGACATTCTAAAATTTTGAAAGTTCTAATTATCCACTTCAACTAGAAAAATCTGCATCAATTTGATCCACTTAAGCTTCACATGTCGGTTTTTGTTGATTTGACTTTTTAAATCAGTCATTTTCTTGATTTTTTCTCTTAAACCAAAAGTTGATGAGTGGAATTGACAGGTTATAATTAAGTCTAATGGATTTTTTTGGAATTTTTGAAAGTTCAGAGATAACATCATGGATTTTAAAGCCCACTTTAGGGGTCCCGACTAGTTATCAATAAAAAAAACTATATACCTTAGTGGTAATTTAAATATTTTAGAAGTATAGAGCATTGGTGTGGATTATAGTGACTTTGTTTTTGAAACTCGCAAATAATTAGTGCACTTTTTGCAAATTCGATGAGATATTTGAAACTTTTGAAAAATCAGATATAACATTATGCATTTAAAGCCTACTACAGGGTCCCGATGTAGTTATCTATAAAACAATACAATATATCTTAGTGGTATATTTTAAATATTTTAGAATTATAGAGCATTGGTGTGGGTAATGGTGTCTTTCTTTTTAACAAAGTCTCCATTAATAATCCCCTTATCATCATTGCATGATGATAATCCAATGGTGATAAGGACCCTTATTCAACGGCTTTTTAAAAGTCTAATAAACCCCTTGAATTTGGCAAACATACATCAGTTTTGTTCTGAAAGTCAAGTGTCAGCTTATGGTTGGTTTGACTTTTAAAATTATCATTTTTTTTAATATTTCTATCTCAAACTAGAATGAGACATATGGTATTGAGGAGGTAAGTTGATGTATTTTTGTCAAGTTTATGGAGGTATTTGAAACATATGAAAATTGATGATGAGAACCGACAAATATTTCCAAGTATAAAGGGTGTAAGTGAATTTGACCTAAATGATTTGAATAAACTATTAAGTGTTAAGTTAAGAGGTGTGAGTGATGAATTTGACCTAAATGATATGAATCAACTATTGAAGTGTTAAGTTAAGGGGTGTAAGTGCATTTGACCTAAATAAAATTGTTAGATTCTGAGCAAAGGAATAAAGTTTTGAAGGTTCTGAGTTCAGAAGCACATATGTCTCATAAGCGCGAAGATGCCTCGGAGGAGCAAGCGATCTCAGAGGAAGTACAAAACTTCAGAAGACTATTAAAAGACTAAAATTCAGAAGCAATTAAACAAAAGCCCTTCTGGAGATGCAAAAGGGTCAACTTAGTCTTTTGACACTAAAAGTCACGGGAGCTGATCTCGCATTAAATGCTGCCGCGCACCTTTGTACCTCAGCCTGGAAAAGGACAAAGGTTATTGGGATCTCAGGAACAAAAACATTCTTGCAAATCGCATATGCAAACAACCGTACAAAAGTGGGGCCCAAAATCAATCTAACAAGTGGCGCGGATTAGAATTGGTCATGCATCTCAAACGGATCCTTAACGGAAACTTGAGCAAGAGACAACGAGAAGATTTTCAACATCAGTCCAAGTTAAACGGAAATATTTTCTCCTTCTATAAAAAGATGTTATCCGCCATTGAAGAAGATTGTCGAATTAATCTAATACTCAAGAGTGCAAGTAATCTTTCAAACTCACTACAATCTTCTTCTGAATCAAAAAGCAAACACCTCTTTATTATATCTGTTTGTAATCGAGTTTACTGAAATAAAGTTCAGAAGCTCATCTCTTTTTAATCTTTACATTTTTGTAAGAACACTAGCTTAAGATTAAGTTAGTGTGAGGGAGATTAGAGATCTTGAGAAAAAGGCACTCAGCAAGATAAGAAGTTTGGAGCCTCAGATATAGTTGAAAGGGACTTCTGTATTGTTATAGCTCGAACAAGTAAGAGCTGTTGGAGGGTACTTCAACCATTCTTTGTAAAAGGTTTTCTCTTCACTAGAAGAAGAGCACTTAGTGGATTAAATCTTGGATAGGAGATTCCAAAGGCTGGACTAGGCAGAGGTTGAACCATGATAAAAATCGCTATTTGCACTTTCTATACTCTGCATTATATTATGTGATTAAAATAAGTCCTATTTAAAGATTGAGGCCTTAGAAAAGGGAATTCTAAGTTAATCTCAGCTATTTTCTGAAACAACACGTGAGCTCGAAAAAGAGTCATTCACCCCCTCTGACCTATTTTACACCCTACTGGGCTTAACAAAAATGAATAAATTATTGTTGTTAAATTAGTTCAAATGTATTTATAATATTGTTATTTGTTAAAGATTTGAATAAAGGGTGTAAGTGAATTTGACCTAAATGATTTGAATAAAATATTGAAGTGTTAAGTTAAGGGGGTGTAAGTGCTGAATTTGACCTAAATGATATGAATAAATTATTGAAGTGTTAAGTTAAGGGGTGTAAGTGCGTTTGACCTAAATAAAATGAATAAATTATTGTTGTTAAATTAATTCAAATGCATTTATAATTTTGCTATTTGTTAAAGAACTTAGAATAAATGAATTTCAAAAACTCTTGTGGAATTCATTTAAAATCCAAGTTTTTGTGTTTGGAATGAATAAAATTGAATTTGAATTCCATGAAATTCATCATGTTATAATTAAATCCATAAAATTTGGTGAAATTTGCAAATCCACATTTTATAATACTAAAATCATTGAAAATTAATTAAATTCTATACATATTAATGAGTTATACGAAGTATAGAAATGAATTTTCAATTCTTGAATTGATTTGTTCCAAGTAAGGTCTAATTCTAATGAAGAATATAGCTTCTATCATCTTGAAAAAATTAGTTTAACAATTTTGAATTTCTAAAGTTACTATTTTTCATAATAAAAATCGGACATAAAGATATTCTTAACTAACATGAGTCATTTATGTTATACTCCATCCAATAATTAAGATTTTATAAGTTTCGTTTTACATTTAGAATCTGTCATCAAATCTTTCATTTTGTGAATCAAAGATATCCATCAATCAATCCAATGACTAATTTTTTAACTAATTTGTATACGCCTCTTTCAGTGGGATAGTTGAACCAAAGATTTAAAACAATGTCAAATCCGAAGCCATAGATTGATCTCATGACCTTTAGTTGAGTATAGATAAGTCTCTTCTACTCTACCACTCCTTAGATATATTTTACCATATTTACCCTATGAGAGATTCGGAAAAAAGAACGAGAAGAACCAATTGGATGTATTTCAATTTGTACACCTCTTAAAATATAGGTGAAATGTCTTATGTTCGAAACTCAACCTCTTAAAAAATATTTATGAGAAAAAAAAAAGAAAGAAATAAAATTTTAATATGAAAAAAAGATTATCAAAAATATTAAAAGCAATTTGATCATTTTAATAATGTGATTAATATTTTCTGATAAAAAAACATAAACAACTTGCACAAGGAAAGAGTATAATCGGCTCTCAGCATAAAGAAGATGTCTTTTAAACAGGAAATTACACAAATAACTGAGTATTTAATACTCATCGGATATGTGTTGTTACTTATTATTTTAATTCATTTTTTTAACATTTCTGCGTGCTCCAGCTTTTTTATCATTGCCTTTTTAAAACATAATTTTACTGGGACAAACTTTTCATCTACAAATTTTAACACCTGACCTAACTTCTCTTAATATTTCATTTTTTGCAGAAAAATCTACGATAAAAAAACTGTAAAAAATGTACATATATCGCGTTCCAACACTTGTATTCTTTATTAGAAAATGACATCTAAGTTCAGTCAAGATACTCAAAAGTTCAATCCAAAACCTTTTTCAGGCATAATGAAATAATTTTCTTTTTAAAAAAACTGCCACCAATTTTCTTAAATGCAAAACTGCTTCTATCTGGGTAATTATTTCCTGTTACACTCCCACAAACTAAAAATCAAAACCAACTTGACCATTTTCCCATCATGATCATGTAATATTGTGTAAAGTACATGAGTAATGAACCAACAACAATAATCTCGACATCAAGAAATATCCGATTTTGTAACTTAATCAACAGATTTCGTAGCTTCATTCCTGGCCAACCTGAAACCCAAATTAAGCGCATCATCGCCTATTATTCCACTTCAACCATTACAGAGAAACTCAGAGGTCTCAAGTTATCGCTTAATAAAAATATTATGCTCCATGGTTGTCAGACATGTTCAATACTAATTAGAAGTTTTCAGACAAAGTGATTAGCTGCTAATTGAAAACTGAACCATCTAACTTGAGTTTCTCTAATAATATAACAGTTAACATTGAAAAAATCGGACATGTACAAATCATGCCTCTAACTAATCGTTCTTTTAAACAAATCTAAAGACTTTCTATTGTAGAATACAACTTCATTCCCATTTAGTATACATAAATCATTTAAATAAACTGCATAATATTAAGTATAATTAGAGTGAGTTTATAATACATATCTATAAGCCAAAAGAATATTTCCGAATTTTCACTGCAAATCTAATTCCAATTACTTTACTCACTAATGGCTCCAATCTAATTCCTAGGCTTTCTAGTCAACTTCAGTCACGACTTTATGACATGTTGATGCAGAGAATATGTTGAACAAAAGAAAAATTAAGGAAAAAATGGCCATGAGAAAGAACATGACTAATTTAAATTGGAGCCAAGATTTATGAGAGAGAGAGACTACGCCAGCAAATGCCAAAAAAATTGATGCAGCATTAATCAGAGGCGAAAAACATGGCACGTCAGCTTTTCAGTTAAGATTGGTCATAGAAGGGATGATGGAGATAAAAAAAAGTTCAGACTGAGACTTTCCATTTGTTTTGCAACCCTTGAAGCTCAAAGACATGCTATGTAGCCTTTTTCAAGTTTGAGTATTTTCCAACCAAGACTGACCTTTACGTTGCCCACTAGCCATGACAATCCATCCCAAATTGAAAAAAACTAACTAAATCTTCTACAATAACTAGAAAGCCAACTACTTAAAACTAGAGAAACGATCACATTGAAAAATTAATAAGTGGGAAAAGAAATTTGGCATGTTGACATAGTCCTAGGCAGCATACAAACAGGGCTGTGGTTTGGTTTATTATTCTCCGCATTGACGAATTGCCTAAAAAGTTGAGTATATTGGTCACGATTTAGGCCACAAACCTGATTCTAGACGCTTTTATAACTATGCAACCATACTGTCAGTCCCCGCGAGTTGGCCAAGGCAAATATCGCAAGAAGAGGCAGGCCATGCGAAGTAGCCATGCCCAATAGCATAGAAGGCTTATAAAAGTTGCTTAAAGTTGCTAAAGGTTCTAGAGTGTTGCAGTAGCTCCCGGAAAGTATTGTCAAAGGTCTGGAATCTTCTTTAAAATAGCTTAACATATCTAGAATGTGTCTAGAAGGTTGTAAACCGACCTAGGCTCGATATTTTGTATATTTTAATGTGTGTATATTCTAGGTAAAGCATTTGTAGTCATTCAATCGAAGAGAGTTCTAAAAAATCGATCCAGGCCGTCGGTTAAGGAGGTGGAATGGCTATATATACCACTTTCCCTCTCATTTTGCGTACAATGTGTAAACAATCACCCAAAGCTCTCTCGTACACTCTTTGTAAAGCTTTTATATTGTATATGATACAAGTCTTCTTTGACATCTACACATGTGCCATTTCGTTAAGTGTTAGCTTAAGTGTTCTCGGGTTAGCTAACTTTGTTAGGGATGGCAACGAATCCTGGACCCGGTCCGGATCTGTGGATCCTGATCCGTTTTTTAGGGTCCGGATCTTAATTTTCTAGATCCGTCGGATCCGGGTCCAGGAAAACGAATCCAGAACCGGGTCCGGATAATGAAACCTGGATCCGTAATTAAAGATTAATTGTACTTTTTTATTTATTATTTACCTCGAAAATATTGGATAATTAATATTATTTGATATCCACGTAAATCCAATTGCATGAACATAATTAAATGAGCATGTAAACTATTTAAAATAAGGTGAAATGTACAAATATTGAAGCTGAAACTAAGAATTTGATGTTAATTACATGGACCCGTCTATGGACCCGGATCCGTCGGATCTGGATCTGGATCCGTCGAATCTGGACCCGCCGGATCAGGGTCCAATATATTCAAACGGATCCGAACCGGGTCCACGCTGGACCCAGTCCGGATCCGGCCCGTTGCCACCTTACACTTGGTTCTTTCTAAGGGTATGTTTGAGCTAAGGTCGCGCGTACCTTTAGCGTGAAACCTTTAGGTACGTGACATGAGATATCAGAGCGGGCTACGAAAGGGGGAATTCGTAACCATGGCGCAACAACACATTGATGGCGGTTATATGGATGTGCAAGACGAACATGGACGTGGCGAAATCTGCAACCCGTCGAAGAAAGCAAGGGGAAAATCCAAGGAGATTTTACGAGAGGAAAGTAGTATGTCTACGGAAATTGTGAAAGCTTTCAATGCTAGGCTAGCAAAGGTGGAGTTAGTCGTTGATGACATGATCGATACTCTTAATTTCCAGCAGAATGATAAAGACGAGCGTGACGAGGCCATTCAATCGTTGGTGGAAAGGCTGCAAGGAGAGCTAGACTACATCGATAAGTTGAGTCGAGGAATATCGGCGGAGGAAAGACGCCACTGTTGCCTTAGTGTAGTCCCTACACAACAAGTTGGCAGTGACAGAGGCCGACCTAGCCGTAAGCAAAGCTGCTTTTGCTACGGGTGCGAGTACTAGTGTTTCGAGTGTGAAAGTCCCCGAACCACCAAAGCTCGCGGGAAAGAGGGATGCCAAGGAATTTGACAACTTCCTATGGCATGTCAAAAGGTACTTGAAGGCGACGCATATCACTGAAGACAAAGCTATGATCAATATCGTAACACTTTACCTTGAGGGTGATGCCACTTTGTGGTGGAGAAGATGTTATGTGCAACGAGAGAGGGTTTGTTGTGATAAGAATGTGGGAAGAGTTAGGGTTGAGTTGAAGAAGTAATTCTATCCGGAGAATGCCGAAGAACTCACGATGAAGAAGCTAAGGGGGCTAAAGCAAACGGGCACCTTAAAGGACTATATTTGGGAGTACTAATCGCTTATGCTAGAAATTCTCGATATGCTTGACAAGACTTGCCTGCTCTATTTCTTCGATGGCTTGCAAAGATGGGCAGAACAAGAGCTCAAGCGTTGGGGTGTCCAAGACCTTGCTTCTGCAACAGCAATTGCAGAATCCCTCATTGAATATAACACTAGCACTTCGATGAAGAAGGATGAGCCAAAGAAGGGGAGCTTTGGCAAAGATGGAGGAGATAGATCGCATAAGGCAACGATCTTCAAGGGAAAGGATAAGCACGGTGAATCCTCGAAAGAGCCAAGCAAGCAAAGGAGGGATTGCTTCTTGTGTGGACTTAATTGGGTAAGGGAATGCCCAAACCGTGATAAGTTGAATGCGATTATTTCAGCCCAAAACAAAGCTGCTCCACAAGGAGAATAAGTGCACTTAGGGACAGTTCGTGTGCTTAATGCAGTAAACGCCAAGGTGGATACGAGATCCAGCAATGACGTTTCCGTGGCAAAGAGCGCGAAGTTGCAACCAGGTAAAAACTTGCTATACGTTGATGTTCTAGTGAATGGGAAAGGCATCAAGTCGTTGACATATTCGAGGACGAATCAAAATCTTATAGCAAGTGATGAGGCTGCGAAGCTTGGTTTGCTAATAATCAAGGATAAGGGGTACCCTACCAGCCTATGATGGGAACGATTCGCAATACTCCTGTCAAGATCGGGACATGGGCTAGCATGTTAAGACTTGAATGTGGTGCCATTGAGGAATAACAAGATGGTGTTGGGTCTCGATTTCATCGAGAGGGTGTTTCCATTCACCCTTGATGTGGAGGGGTATGCTCACTTCCAACATGGAGAAAGCGAGCATCGTGTTGCCGTTGCGGTAGAGCGAGTTTCAATAGGTGCAAGCGTGTTGTCAACAATGCAAGTGGGATAGGAGTCAAGAGGGGCGGAGAGACTTTTCTAGTTACCTATAAAGAAGAATGTAACATTTCTAACTCTCGTGAAGTTTCTCTGCAAGTTAAGAATGTTCTATAAGAGTTCAAAGATGTTATGTCACCTGAGTTGCCGAAGAAACTTCCTTTGAGAAGAGAAGTTGACCATGCTATTGAGTTAGAGCGTGGGGCAAAACCTCCAGCAATGGTGCCATATCGGATGGCTCCTCCCGAACTAGAGGAGCTACGTAAGCGACTAAAGGAGCTATTGGAGGCAGGTTTTATTCGTCCATCAAAAGCACCATATGGGGCTTCCATCTTGTTTCAAAAGAAGAAAGACAGAAGAAGCTTGCGTATGTGCATCAACTATAGGGCACTCAACAAGGTGACTATCAAGAACAAGTATCTGACAATGTTGTTAAAAGGCGCCGAGGCGCTCGACTAAGCGCTCAGGCGAGGCCAGTCAAAGCTAGACCGCCTCTCCGACCTAAAGGCGCTACGATTTCAAGAGACAATGCCTAAGCGAGCACCTCAGGGCTAGTATTAAGACGCTCGACTCGGAGCCTCATTGAAGAGAAGAGTAAATTTGAAATTAATCGTGAAATAATTTAATTGAAAAAAAGGAAAGGTGCTTCTATTAGGTCTTAATTGAAAGAAAATGTTGAACATGAGAATAAATTACTAACGTTCATGTTTAGAATTGATTTAGAATGGGAGAGGACCTTTTTCTCATATTTTACTTAAAATAATAAAAATTACACATGGAAAGGAGAAAAGGTAGGTTTTTTAAAATAAATGAGCATCTTAATTAGAACAAGAAATGTCATTAATTATAAATCCCAATTATCTATTTAAGAAAAACTTGAGAGAAGAAAGTTACGTTCAACACAAATCTCTACTATTTCTGCATTTTATATCGTTCAAAATCCAAATTAAATATGAGGATGAAGTTGAAAGTGACAATTCTACTGATGGAGAAGAGGAGGAAGAGATTGCCCCAGCTGGTGAAGTAGATACTTATCTTAGTTCAGATGATAATCAGTAGTAATAGCTTTTGAAATATTAGCTTGGTAATTTTATTTTTAATTTGAGAATTTTGAGTTTAACTTAATAGTTTTTCACATTAAAATGTACTCTAATTCTAAATTACTTATTTACGAAGTATATTTTTGTTGTTATTTATATAAATTTATATTTTCTTAACCATGTAGCGCCTCACTTCGATGAGGCGAGCGCCTCCTGCCTCGGGCATTTTGGAAGTATAGCGCCTCAAGGGCGCCTAGGGCTTTTAATAACAAAGGTATCTGATTCCGCTAATGGATGGCTTGTTCGAACAGTCGAGCAAAGCTCGATGGTTTTCGAAGCTAGACTTGCAGTCGGGATATTGACAAGTATAGATTGCTAAAGGGGATGAGGCGAAAGCAACATGCATGACAAGGTATAGCTCGTACGAATTCTTAGTCATGCAATTTGGCCGAACAAATGCACCAGCGACATTTTGCATCTTGATGAACAAAATCTTACACCCGTTCCTCGATAAGTTCATGGTGGTGTATCTTGATGACATTGTCATCTATAACGACACCCAAGTCGAGGAGCATATTCAATACCTACAGCAAGTATTCAAAGTTTTGTGACAAAATGAGCTATATGTCAAGCAGGAGAAGTGCTCTTTTGTGCAACAAGAGGTAATGT
>CATIWQ010150352.1:0-22656 GCA_949673415.1 Euphorbia schlechtendalii | reverse complement strand
TGCATTCTCATCTTTCCAAACTAGTTTTTAGGAAAGGCATATCTACTCTACTCTTCTTATTTGCATATCTTTTCAACTTTCACCAAATCTATCTTCAAAATTATTTTAAAAAACCTTCGCATCGTTTTCTTTTCGATTTTTAAACTAGACCTTCCCTGTGGGATCGATATCTTTTAAAACTACATCGCAACTGTATACTTGCAGTTATCATCATTTTTCTGTTTGATAATCGGTGCTGACAACACCTTTGATCAAGTTTTCGGGCACTGTTGCCCAGATTTTCAAATCCCTTTGGTTCTTAGCCAAAAGACTCATGATAAGATTTTATTTATTATTATCAAGTAGAAAAATGGCGAACAAGTTTTTTGCACCGTTGCCGGGGATTAGCCTTTCGGAACGAGTATCGCCAAAATCTTGCGAACAGTTTACTCTCATGGTGCAATGGAAATTCAAAGTTTAGAAACAGGTACACTTTTTAAAGTGAATGGATATCGGCTTAGGCCTTTCTATGAGGGGTTCCAAGCAATTGGAATGGATGATTACACGTTAGAAAAACCAAGTTCCAAACCTTGACGAGGCACCGATAATATCGAGCTAACAACATTAAACAAATACGCTATTAGGATGCAGCCCAGTGTTAGGCGTGACTCATGCCTAACCCATTTCAATCCTTGTTCTTTTTAATTTAACTCAAATTTATTTCTTTTATTTTTTATTTTTATCTTTTTACTGTTTATCTTTCATTTTAATATGGTCTGGTTTATTTTTGGTTTTGTTTTGCAGGTGTGAGGTTGGACTTTCATGACTTTTCTCCATTAAAAGTTAAATGGGTTGAATGGGATGAATGGGCCAAGTGATCAATAATAAAGGGTGAGTGGGCCTTGAGTGATATTTGAATCCATCAATTACCCATTAACCCGCTAGCCTAATACTCATATACCCAAATGCCCATGTTCCCAAATTATCTTACACAAAATCCCCAAATCCCTAACTCACCGCCACCGTCACTTTCACCCAAAATCCCCAAATTCCTCAAAATAAATCCCTAACTCTCTTCCACCATTGTTTTCACTCTCACCCAAAAACAATGCCACCATCGTTCTCGCTCTCAACTCAACCCATTACCATCGTTGATTCTCGCAACTATGGCAAGAATCCAAAACCCTTACCACCGAGACACACCGCCACCACCTCATCCCCAAACAACCTCATCAACCGTACATAAACCAAACCTAAACGCACCGGAAATCACTCTAACACCTCGAACTCAGCCATTACCGTCTCATACACCGGAAAAAATAGTCCCCAAAGCTGTCGCCAAACTACTACTCGGTTCATTCTTTCTACTTGTACAAAGTTCTCAAGTGAGAAGCTTCTCGAGAAAGAGGAGAGCAGATGTAACTAAGGAGACAAATGCACTGTCTACTAGCCCAAAGAAACCAATCGAGGAGAACACGAGCCCTCCTCCATCTGCTAGAACCAGAGAAAAAATGAAAAATTGATGAACAAAATCAGCGGTAAAGCCCACTTCAGCTGCTCAACGACCAACACTACCTCCATCTTCTGGAACCTGATCTAAGGCAACGCCCAACGAAGCACCACAATCAGAATCAGCTCTAGAGTCTTGAACCCAGGAGCTGTTAGTATCGATATCAACAAAAACTAATCTGAGCTTGGAAAGTTCTAAAATGATGAAAGTTGTTAAATTCAGACACATAAGAAAGGCCTTCATAATCATGGAATAATTGCTTCAGTATTGAGTTTCTAAACATTCGAAAAATGCGTCTAGGGAAAAGGATCAAAATGTGGAGATTGGAGACAGAATAATGAACACAATAAGTGTAAGACTGGAAAGGATTTGAACTGTGTTGAGCTTTGAGTTGTGTTGCAAAAGTTGTGTTACGGAGTTGTCTTTATAGATGGTTTGTTTCCATTGATGACGTGATAAGAAGCTAACCCTGACATCATGTGACTAGGTCTATTTACCTACTTACTGTTATAATTTGTATAAGATAATTAAAAAAAAAGGAGAGACATTATAATATAACGTTTTATCTTATTTAATATGTTTGGAAACTAAAGGTAATTTATCAACAGAAGGGAATTGAAAAACTATACAGTTTCAATTTCTGTCTTCAACTTCATTGTAATAGAATTGAATTTATGGAGAAAAGCATTTATGTATGCTCATCCATGATCCTCTTCTTTCCTATATATATATAGGATTGATTTTGTATGAATACCACACAACCAAATACTAAGAAATCCTAAGTTGCTATTTCTCTGCTTAATTGTTAAGCTTCTATTTCTTAGGTTCTTAGTTACGTGTTATTCGGTGATAGTATTTTACACTCATTAGTGCTCGCCTAACATCCGTTGTTGTATCCTGGGAGACAGTTTATCATACGGGGCAAACTTTATCTTAAGGAAACCGATTGGGGCATCAACAGAACCATCTCTTTTTTAATAGCGATTGAAAGGTTATTTCAGTGTATTTTTAATATATTATAGTTTTGTTATTTTTATACTAACGTGATTATTTTGTAATTCAAGTTACTAATTATCTATATCATCGTGGTTTTTCTCTTTATAAGAATTATATATATAATATTATTTCTAAATTTTGTAACAATCTTCAAACAGATTTTACATATATTGTATATTTCTTAAAAGAGAACATGATACCGTAACTTCGATTACCCTGACGTGGATTACCGAAATTCTGAATTATTATTTTTTTTAACAAAATTGTAGGACTTAATTTGGACTTGTTTTGGACTTAATTGAGACAATATATCAAACTTATAATAAAATTAATATAAAAATAAAATTATTATCTTACGGACAATTTTTTTATTTATTTTCCTTTCTTCGTTATTATTCTGAAATTCTAACTTGGTTTGTTCAGAAATTTCAGAATTTATCATGGTTACAAAAATCCCACAAATTGAAGACATTAGTTCTGAAATTACTCAATGCCAGAATGGAGAAAATCAAAATGGACAACATGATCATATTGGTTTTGAGCCTATTAATATGTTTGTTGCTTCCGCACTTGTTGGTGAACCAATTACTTTTGGATATACAAGTTTTGGTCTCACTCAAGGAAATGGCGTTGGAATAACTTATAATCACGTTAACCAAAATGGACAATATGGTCCTAATGGTTTTGGACTTAACCAAAATGGACAATTTGGTCCTAATGGTTTTAGTCTAAATGGAAATGGACTTTCGGATTCAGGGATTGTTTTGCCTAATTATCATGGAGCTTCAAGTTCATACCCCGTTACAATTCCTGAAAGGCCCGAGAAATTCAATGGTGTGAATTTCAAAGTTTGGCAACATAAATTGCTTTTCTACTTGACTAGCATATAATATGACAAATTTGTGAAAGAAGATCCTCCTTTTGTACCTGAAGGAGTGGTTAATCATTCTGTTAAATTAACTGTTGATGCTTGGAATTATTCCAACTTTCTTTGCAAAAATCATATTCTCAATGGTTTGATTCCTAAACTATATGAAGTTTATAGTGTCAAACATATTGCAAAGGAATTATGGGAATCACTTGATTAGAAAATACCGAACGGAGGATGTTGGTGCTCAGAAACACTTAGTAGGCCAATTCTTGGATTTTAAAATAATTGATTCCAAATCTGTTGTAAGTCAAGTGCAAGAACTCCAACTTCTAATCCATGCGATGGAGGTTGAGAAAATGGAAACAAGTGAACCATTTCAGATGGCTGCAATTATCTAAAAATTGCCACCAAGTTGGAAAGAGTTCAAAGCTTACCTCAAACATAAGTGAAAGAAAATTTCCTTTGAGGATCTCATTATTTGCCTACGCATTGAGGAGGACAATAGAAGATCAGAGAGAAAATTTTCTACTAATCAAGCTATGGCAAAGGCCAATGTGGTGGAGGTCCATAAGGGCTCTAGAAAGTGTAAGCAACCTACAAAATCTAAGTCCAATATGGGACTGAAAGGAGGCATTTCTAAGAAAGTAAAGTTTAATGGAAAATGCTATAATTGTAATAAGATGGGACATAAGTCTTCTAACTATAGATTTCCAAAAAGAGTCAACAAGAAAGAAGCAAATGTTGTTGATGGAATTATGCAAGATGTATCTGACATCAACCTTTGTGCAGTAATTTCTGAAGTCAATATGATTGACTCGAACCCTCGAGAATGTTGGCTTAACATTAGTGCTACTCGGCATATATGTTGCAACAATGAGTCTTTTGCTGGATTAACTCTTATAGAGAATGGGGAGAAGCTTTTCATGGGAAATCCGCTACTTACAAGGTGAAAGGACACGCAACTGTGATTCTGAAAATGACTTCCGGCAAAGAAGTCAAACTACAAAATGTCTTGAATGTTTCAAACATTAGGAAGAATCTTATTTCTGGGAGCCTCTTGAGCACACAAGGTTTCAAGATGGTATTTGAATCTCAGAAATTCATTTTGTACAAAGGGTGCATGTATGTGGGGAAGGGATACGAATGTAATGGAATGTTCAAATTCAATTGTATATCTTATAAACATGGTTCTATTAATATAAATAAGAATAACATTTCTGCTTATATGGTCTAGTCTTCTAATTTGTAGCATAGTAGACTTGGGCATGTTAATTTTGATACTTTACAATGTTTAGTTAACTTAAATAATATACCCACATTTCATATTGATAAAACACATAAATGTGAAACTTGTGTTGAGACAAAATTGACAAGATCTTCATTTCAATCAGTTGAAAGAAATTCAAGACCACTCGGTTTGATACATATTGATATTTGTGACTTGAAATTTGTTCAATCAAGAGGAGGAAATAAATATTTTATTACTTTCATCAATGATAGTACAAAGTATTGTTATGTATATTTGCTTAAAAGAAAAGATGAAGCTATAGAGAAATTTGTACTCTATAAACAAGAAGTAGAAAACTAACTTAATAAGAAAATTAAGAAGGTTAGAAGTGATCGTGATGGTGAATACGTTGCACCATTTGGTGAGTTTTTCTCCCAAAATGGAATTATTCACGAAGTAACACCACCTTACTCTCCTTAATCAAATGGAGTAGCTGAATGCAAAAATCATACTTTAAAAGAAATTATGAATGTAATGTTAACCAGTTCTGGTTTACCACAAATTGTGGTGTGATGTTGTTATATCAGCAAATTATCTTTTGAATAAGATATCACGTAAGAAACAAGACAAAACTCTATCTGAATTATGGAAGGATAGAAAACCTTCATATAATTACTTGAAAGTGTGTGGTTGTCTGGCAAAGGTAATTGCTCCATTACCTAAAATTGAGAATAGGTCCAAAAATGATGGATTGTATTTTCATTGGATACGTTGAGAATAGTAATGCATATCGATTCCTTGTGTATAAATCTAAAAAACCTAGAAATACACAAGAACACTTTGATGGAATCAAAGGACGCTTCATTTTTTGAAGACGTATTTCCATGTAAGGATATGTATAAAGAGCAAATATTCAAAAGATCTCATGAACTTATTGAAAGTAACGGTCAAGTTAATCAACAAGATGTTGATAACAATGACAATCTTCGATCAATAATTGAAGAAGATGATCATAATTCTCAAAAAGACGATTATGAGGCAGAACCTAGAAGAAGTAAAAGGACAAAGATTGAAAAATCATTTGGTCGGACTTCTTAACATATATGATTGAAATAGATACTCAAACGTATAAAGAAGCTATAAACTCTACCAAAAATCCTTTATGGAAAGAAACCATAAGAAGTGAAATTGATTCCATATAGCAAAATCATATGTGGGAATCAGTGGATCTTCCTCCCGGAACTAAGCCACTAAGTTCTAAATGGATTTTCAAACGTAAGCTAAAAGTTGATAGAATAATTGATAAGTACAAGGCTCGTTTAGTCATAAAAGGTTATAGATAAAAAGAAGGCCTTGATTTTTTTTATACACATTCTCCAATATCAAGAATAACTTCCATTAGGATGATACTTGCAATTGCCGATTTGCATAATCTTGAAGTACATCAAATTGATGTGAAAACTGCTTTTCTTAATGGAAATCTTGAAGAAGAAATATACATGGAATAACCTAAGGGTTGTGTAGCTTCAGGTCAAGAAAAGAAAGTTTGTAAATTGGTGAAATCTTTATATGGTTAAGAGCAAGCACTAAAGCAATGGCATAAGAAATTTGATGATGTCATGATGACTAACAGCTATCATATAAATGAGTGTGATAAATGTATACATGTAAAAAATACAAGTGAATGATATATTATTCTTTGTTTGTATGTCGATGACATCCTCATTGTTAGAAGCAATGAGAAGATAGTAAGGTACCAAAAATATGTTAAATTCTAGATTTGACATGAAAGATATGGGACTAGCGGATGTAATTTTGGGCATTCAAATTAAACTTTCACCTAACGATCTCATATTAACACAGTCACACTATGTAGACAAAATACTTGACAAGTTTAACAAGGGTGATATTGGTATAGCCAAAACAACATTAGATGTCAGTCTACACTTGTCTAACAACAAAGGTGAATGCATAGACCAAGTGAAATATGCAAGGGTCATAGGTAGTTTAATGTACCTTACAAGTTGCACAAGGCTTGATATTGCTTATAATGTAAGCAGTTTAAGAAGATTTACGAGTAATCCTGGTAAAAGCCATTGGAACGTTGTTGTTAGAATATTAAGGTATTTGCGATATACTTGTAACTATGGACTACACAATACAAGACAACCTGATGTACTAGAAGCATATTTTAATGCTAGTTGGATAGCTAATATCAAGAATTCCAAAGGTACAAATGGGTATGTTTTCACTCTGGGAGAAGAAGTAGTTTCATGGAAATCCTCAAGGCAAATGATTATAACTCTCTCCATAATGGAAGCTAAGTTTATAGCTTTGGATAAAACAGAAGAAGAATCTGAATGGCTACGTAACTTCTTAGAGGATATACCAGAATGGCTTAAGCCGGTTCCTGCATTTTATGTGCATTGCGATAATCAAGCAACGATTAAAAGAGCACAAAACATTATGCATAACAGTAAGTCGAGATACATGCATCGTCGACATAATACCGTTAGACAACTAATCTCAACATCAGTTATCTCTGTTGATTTTGTTGGATCAAAGTATAACATTGCGGATCTGCTAACCAAAAGGTTAGATAGAGATCAAGTTGAAAAGACATCTAAGGGAATTGGGCTAAAGCCCATGTATATTTTAGGCGCTATTGAAGGAAAACCCAACCATGTTTGACTGGAGATCCCAAGATCTTAGTTCAATGAGATAACCTAACTGCATAAACCTCGTGAGGTCACTGTAGCAATAACTATGTGTCCATTCTTGTGACGTAAACAGTGACAAAAACGAGTAAAGGTTAAGTAGAATGCTTTTAATGATTCTTTGTGCATCTAAATATTGAGAAAAAGAGATCACCTATTTGTGGGGTCGCTTCAAAATAAATTAACGGGGCTTAGTTGTCAAAAACTCTGGCAGAACCAAGAGGTGTTCATGACCATAAGAAACATAACCATGAGAACCAAAATCAAGTTGATTAGTATTTGTGTGAAGTATGTCATCATTTACATAAACGACATAATAGTTCAAGGACATCGCAGCTACTAGTCAGCCAGTAAAGTAAATATACTTTCACAATGGAAGGTACAAGGATTGTAGTCCACCTATCCTACTCAAATGTTAATGTAGAATCTATCACCGAGTTGAGTCTATCGTTTTTCCTATTTTCTTTTATGTGGGGAATTGTTGTAATTTCTTAATAGAAAATTAAAAAAAGGAAAGATATTATAATACAACCTTTTATCTTATTTAATATGTTTGGAAACCAAAGGTAATTTATCAACGGAAGGGAATTGAAAAACTACATAGTTTCAATTCTTGTCTTCAATTTCATTTTAATGGAATTGAATTTATGGAGAAAATCATTTATGTGTGCTCATCCATGTTCATCTTGTTTCCTATATATATAAGATTGATTTTGATTGAATATCACACAACCAAATACTAAGAAATCCTTAGTTGTTATTTCTCTGCTTAATTTGTTAAGCTAAGGGAATTGAAAAACTATACAATTTCAATTCTTGTCTTCAATTTCATGTAAATGGAATTGAATTTATGGAGAAAAGCATTTATGTATTGCCATCCATGTTCCTCTTCTTTCCTATATATATAAGATTGATTTTGTATGAATATCACACAACCAAATACTAAGAAATCTTTAGTTGCTATTTCTCTGCTTAATTTGTTACGCTTTTGTTTCTTAGATTCTTAGTTACTTGTCCTTTGGTGATAGTATTTACACTCGGTAGTATTTGCCTAACGTCTGTTGTTGTATGCTGAGAGACATTTTACCATACGGGGCAAAATATGTCTTAAGGAAACCGATTCGGACCTCAACGGAACTGTCTCTTTTTTAATAGCGGTTAAAAGATTTTTTCAGTATATTCTTAATATATTATAATTTTATTATTTTTATACTAACGTGGTTATTTTGTAATTCAGGCTACTAATTATTTATATTATCCTGATTTTCTATATATAATATTATTTCTAACTTTTGTAACACTTACCTCTATTCTTAATATTTACTGCACTCGTGTTTCTATCCATAGATGTAAAATGAAATAAAAAAATTACGTTAAAACTAAAGGAAATAGGCATCTAATAACACTACAAGTAGCAAGAATATGTATATTTAGGAAAAGAAACAATCTCAAATTTTCATTAAAAGTAATTGACTAAAATCTGTTGCATCAATGATTTTTATAGACAATTAATATAAAAGTAATAAAACTCTCAGACAATTAAAAATCCCTAATTAAAATCAAATTCTTACTTAACAAAAATACAAAATATCATCAAAAAGCTGTAAATTAATTGGTATATCTCTCAAAATAAAAGTGAGAAGTTCTGGGTTGGAAACATAACTTCTTAAAAAATCTATATCTATCAAAAATTACTAAATATTATAAAACATAATTCCAAATTAAACTAGACTAACTAAATAAAATAACCGCTATTAACTTAAATTTAGAAAATCTTAATTCCTAAAACAAAGTCCGACCCTAGGGTTTGTCCTTCTTGCAGCGCACACATGCTAAGTTCGTTGACTATTTGATTTTTCTGACGAATCTCCCGGCGTTTGTTCTAGCAATTCTATTTCCTTTCACTAGTTCTCCTTGGTTTTTCTCTAACCCTATCCATGTCTCTATTCACAAGATTTTGACTATACTCGTTCCGAAAGGTTTATCATCGGTAACAGTGCTAAATACCTTGTTCCCCACTTTTCTACTTGATAAAATAAAAGTTCTAAATATGAACAGGTGTTGTCAGTACTGATTATCAAATAGAAAAATGATGATCACTGCAAGTATACAGTTGCGATGTAGTTTTAAAAGATATCGATCCCACGGGGAAGGAATTCGGTTCTAAGGACCAACTAGAGTTACGGAACAAAAGAAATAAGATAATTTGTAGGGTTTGGATGGTAGACTAATGAATAGACAGATGCATGAACAGATTAGAGAAGATGTAAATTATATAGATATTCCCTAAGAACAAGTATAGTAGAGAAAAATATGCAAAATCATCAAGAATATTTCATACACTAGATAACTTTAACAAACATGGTTTTAGACGCCCAAATATTCAATAATTCACCGCAGAGCAACACATGAAATGACTTTTCTAAATCTAGGGTAAACGAATTATGACACTTATAAAAACCTGGATAACAACAATACTATGCTTAGTATGGGTCGCTCTCACATAGCCATATTTAGCAAGTTACCACTCCAAAAAATGTTGGCTCGCTAAACAGCGTTATAATCACAGATACAGTGATTATACACAATCTTGTTAACCCCGAAATCACACTTAAAGTTAACTCGAAAGCATATAACTTGATTAATATAAATGACGCAAGACGAAATACTCGTTATGACACATAGACATATCATAAACTTCGAAATAGAAAGTATAAGTAGAAAACAAAGTAAAGTTATAAGGTATGCAAGTGAAAGCTAAAAGTTGATCAAACCGTAATGGGAGTCGTCAATTCCTGCGTCTACTTTGAATTCGGTCTCGACTCGTACAGAACCTCTGCTAGGATGCTAATCTTTGTGAATATCGAACAAATGAATGTTGAAGAACAGAAACTTTTATTGATAAGTGTTTTGCAATCACACTCATAAAATAATCGCTCGAATGTGGAGAAATCTAATGATCGAAATAAGAATCGAATCACTTATACATTTTTCTCACTAACACTTTGAACTAGCCAAATCTATACAATTTTCACTCTGTATCATGTATCATATGCTCTTTATATTTTCACTCTACCATGCCATATCATCCCATGAAAATGGTTGGGTTTTGAACCCTATTTATAGAGTGCAAAGGGTTGCGTCTATCCAAACGAAGAGTCGTGTCAATTGGCGAAGAGTTGCATCACTTCTCTGTGATTGGATGCAAAGTTTTATCCTCATCTTCAATGGATAGGCACCTTTTCATGATTGGATTGCTTCCAAAAGGTGTCTTTTTGTCTGACAGTTGATGGCGGTTGATCGTTTTTATCCGGCGGTTGGTAGTTGAGAAGAGTTTACCAAAAACCGTTACAAGTCGTAAGCACGATATACGTATCACGATCGTGAACATTAGTTTGTAACTTTCTTCTTGTGAAGAATGACAAGTAGCGACCGCGAATGGGTGTCACAATCGTGACATGTGTTTTTCTTCATGATTCTTCTTTGCAACTTTGCTGAACTTTGACAACTTCGATCCTAAGACAATTCCTTGAGTTCCACTCATCTTTTTGCACCTTTTTCACTCTTTACATAGAATTCCATATTTGATCATTTCACTCCCAAGATTCACCTAGTTTCTGCACTTGCATAAAAAATAACTACATACCACGTAAAATCTTTTATATGATTTATAAAATGACTCTAAACCATATCATTTTATGATTGAAAATATCATGATAATAAGTGTAATTATACACTTATCAGTCTCACACTGACATAACGGAGGACGTGCAGCGACGGTATGAGGCCCTATGTTTAGAGGAGGAAGGGGTGGTCCTGGAAACGCAAGTCCTAGTCCCGGCCCTGGTTACGGCCAAACCGAAATATTTTTACGTCGAATTGCTATTCTCAAATAGAGACGATGATGAGAGATCCTTTCGTAGAACTATCTCCAAGTTATGGATGCCAAAAGAAGGAATTAACATCAGGCGGCTAGGGCAACCAAACTGATACTTATTCAAATTCTTTCACATAAATAACTTTAACCGAGTATGGCGAGGAGGGCTGTGGAATTTCAACAATAAGTTGCTAACCTTGGCACCAAGAATCTCACATGAAGACCCGGAGATGGTTGAAATCAGAAGGGTACCTATTTAGGTGCAAGTATTCGGGGTGCCTATAGGTTTTATCTCAGTTCTTGTATGCGAGGCTGTGGGAAACTTTATTGGTGACTACATGGAGGCGGATGAGTATAACTTTAAGGTGTCTCGGCCAATATATATGAGAGTTAGGGTGTTGATTGATATCGCAAAGCCTATCAAGAGAAGATGTTTAAGAATAAACGACATTGCCCAAGTGACTGCATAGCTTCAGTACGAATGGTTTTCGTCCATTTATTTCATATGCAGGAGTTTCCAACACATTGAATCTTTATACCCGCTGACCTATGTGTCGGATGTTCCCCCAAAGAGGATGTATGATCACTCCATTCGGGCTACCATCCAAAAGTATATGATAATGGAAGAGGATAAATGGCTTCGGGATGAAAACGGAGGAAGATTAGTTCCAACATGTTTTTGTGAAGGCTCGGGTGACACCACCGAGGATGAGAGAGAGCTGGAAGTTTCAATTTTCGTGGAGAATGAGGGGTACGACCACGGTTTCGAAGGGAAGTGAAAACGTACCCATGGCGACTCCTCGGCTATGATTATCGATGATAATGCAATTATCTCTAGCAACGCGGGCTCCGATGAGAGAGCCCGCAAGGAATTATGAAGGTTCTAAGCTGGAACTGTCAGGGTCTGGGTATGGACCCGACGGTTCAGGAACTTGAAGACTTAATGTCTTCCTTCATTCCCAATGTGGTGTTTTTTATGGAGGTAAAGGTGGGTCGAGAGATTTTAGAGAGAGCTAGGTTGAGGTTGTGATTTGAGGGGCTGTTTTATGTAGGCCATGTTAATAACAGGGGAGGTTTAGCTTTACTTTGGAGAAAGCAAGAGATGATTCGATTACAATAGTTTAGTAGACATTTTATCGACGTGATTGTCCAAGATGGTGATGACTCGTGGAGGCTAACTGGATTTTATGGTTGTTCCGAAAACTCGATTCGGAGAAGGGAAGAGTCTTGGGGGTATTTGAGGAGCCTTAGTAATATTTCCTCTTTGCCTTGGTGTGTGATAGGAGACTTTAACGGCATGCTAAGCCTCGATGAGAAGGTGGGGGAAGGGCGAGACCGCTACATTGGATTAATGGATTCCAAGAAACATTAACTTCTTGGGGGCTACTGGATTTGGGTATGCCAGGATATCAATTCACATGGGAAGGAGGTAGAGGGACCCCTAATTGGATGGCGAAGCGTTTGGATAGAGTGACAACTGACATTAATTGGCTAGAGAGATTCAGCGATGCTTGGGTCCAAAACATTACGACATCGCAATCATATCACTTGGTGTTACTTTTAACATGTTCGGCAATGCATATAATTTGGCCTCCATCTTTTCATTTTGAGAATGGCTGGGCAAGTGTTGAGGGCTGTCGCAGTATTGTTGAACAAGTTTGGCAGCAACATTCCCTACCTTTAATTGATAAGCTTGATTTGTGTGCTCAGGGACTTGAAGCTTGGGGCTGAAATCATCACGGGAAGTTTAAATCCCAACTGAGAAATTACCACAAGGAGCTGTCCGAATTGAAGTGCATAGATGGATGGGGCAGCATGGATGAGTTTATGTGCAAAAAGGAGGAGCTCGGAAAGTTGTTGAAATTACAAGCTGAATACTGGTTGCAAAGATCCAAAGTCTAATGGCTTAGCATGGGCGACCAAAATTCTAGTTATTTTCACAATGTGGCATCAAGTAGAAATCAGAAAAATTGTTCCCAAAGACTTCAAAGGCCAAATGGAGAATGGATGACATGGGGTAAGGGATTGGAAGCTCAAATTCAGAATTTTTATTCGAATTTATTCACGTCTAGGGGGTCGGATTTTTCTGAGATCACAAACCTTGTGGAGCTGAGGATCCCACTAGAACTCCAACATGAATTATAAAAACCGTATTCAGCAGATGATGTAAAACTTGCCCTCTTTCAGATGTTTCTCGATAAAGCCCCGGGACCCGATTGTTTCAATCCAGGATTCCATCAAAAATTCTAGGACATTGTGGGGAATGAGGTAACAATTTTTTATCTCGATTGTTTACATAATAATTTTTTTCCGCCCTGGCTTAATGATACGAATATTGTCTTGATCTCGAAGAAGAGAGTGCCTGTGTCTGTTTCTGATATACTCCCGATTTCTTTATGTACTGTTTTGTTTAAAATAATGTAAAAAATGACTGCTAATAGAATCCAACCCGTTATGAATTCTATTATCTCTGACACCCAGAGTGCATTTATTCCTAGGAGAGATATAACTAACAATATTTTGATTTGTTTTGAGATGGGGCACTATATGAAAAGGAAAAGGGCTGGTAAGACCGGGATGGACTCTCTAAAAGTCGATATGTCTAAGGCCTATGATAGGGTGCAATGGAGTTATATTCAGGCGATGTTATATAAACTGGGCTTCCCTGGCAGACTGATTTCTTTAATCATGCACTCAGTTTCATCGGTTACATATACCATTAAACACAGGGATGGCTTTTCTGACAGATTTGTACCGCATAACGGCCTCCGTCAAGGCGAACCACTATCCCTGTATCTTTTTCTAATCTTCTCGGAGGGGCTCTCGGTACTCATGCAAAGCCGCATTACTTCCAAGGCGTTATATGGCTGCAAAATTACGCCCTCGGCTCCAGTTACCTCTCATCTACTTTTCACCGATGACAATATTTTCTTCTTTAAGGCTAACCGACAAGAGGCTCAAGTTCTTAAGTCTATTTTTCATGTGTACGAAAAGGCATCTGGTCAACAAATTAATTTTACCAAATCATCGGTGGTCTTTAGCCCGAACATGGATGTGTTGCTGAAATAGGAAATTATCGAATGCTTTAGGGGTGACTGAAAGGGTCAGCCACGGGATGTACCTCGGCCTGCCTTCGATCATTGGTCAATCCAAGAAGCTCATTTTTTACTATGTTGTTGAGAAAGCCCATAAGAAGGTACAAGGTTGGAATAGAAAGAAATTATCTCAAAGCAGAAAATAAATCTTGTTGAAGTTAGTGGCACAAGCTCTTCCCACTTACGCTATGCAAATCTTCTTTTTACCTTCCCATACTATTGCATCTCTAGAAAAAAAATTCCAACTTTTGGTGGGGCACTTCAATTCATTGGATGAGATGGGAAGGGTTATGGTTGCCCTATGATAAAGGGGGCCTTAACTTTAGAAGTCTCCGAGAGTTCAATATTGCGCTTCTTGCTAAACAAGCCTGGCGAATAATCTCATAATCAAATGCATTAATAAGCCGAGTGTTCAAATGCCACTACTTTCCTTGGAATTCCTTATTTGATGCTCCCTACCGATCAAATGCGAGTTATATTTGGTGGGGGCTACTGTCAACCAGAGGCATTGTAGAGCAAGGTCTATCTTGGAGGGTTGGGGACAGTTTGAGTATTAAAATTTGGGGCGATAGATGGCTACCATCATCACAATGGTCAATAGTGCAGTCTCCGGCTATTCCAGGAATGGAGAACAGCCTGGTTCAATTCCTGTTTAGTGAAAATAGCCGTAATTGGGATGAAGACAAGTTGCAGTAACTTTTTAACATATCCGAACAGCAGCTCATCCATAGAATCCAACTCTCGTGGTCTACCCAATGTGATGTGTCGTATTGGAGGCTTAAACGATCAAGAATTTTCTCAATCAAATCGTGCTACTATGCTTTAACACAATAATCTTCGTTACCTTCTATTTCGTCAAACTACGTGACTTCGGAGTGTAATAGCATTTAGAGTATACAGATACCGCCTAGAGTAATCTCATTCTTATGGAAGGTTGCAACCAATTGGCTCCCTACTTTAGCAAGACTACAACAAAGGCGAGTGGAGGTTGAGCCTTTATGCCTCATTTGTGATAATGGTGTTGAAGATGCATTCCATGATCTTCTCGGATGCAGCTTTGTTTTTTCGATCTGGGACGAATTATTCAGGGAAGGTTGGCCTCTAAATGTGACCTCGGTGCACGTTTGGTGGAAGTGGTTGTCCACTAAGTCTATGGATCAAAGGGAGAGAGGTTCTTGTATTTTGTGGGCTGTTTGGGCAAGGGGAAACAATTTTATTTTTCAAGGAAAGTTTAGGAGCTCTAATCAAGTTCTTCGCCAAGGGATGGGTTTTCTCATGGAGTGGCAATCGACGAATCGAGTGACTATTTCCCCTAGGATGGGTCGGCCTGTTCAGAATTGGAAGAAACCTCCAATCAGTTGGATCAAATGCAATATTGACGCAAGCTGCTTCGAGGATGGGAATAGATTGGGACATGATTTAGTGCTACGTGATGCTCATGGTAGTGTAATTGCCACGAGATCAATCTTGATGCAAGGCGGAGGGGATGCTTTCGTTGCAGAGGCGATGAGTTGTCGAGAGGCCTTGAGCTGGCTAAAGGAAAATAATTACGACAACATCATCTTGGAATCCGACTCACTTAATGTCGTAAATGCTTTAAACAATAGCTTGACTTACGCCTCTCCGATAGGTCTAATTTTCTTTAATTGTTTGAACCTCATTAGTTGTTTTAGACATTTTAAATTAGTTTTTGTTTGTCGAACTGCAAACCATGTTGCTCATACTCTTGCTAGAGCTGCGGGTTCATCGACCAGTAGGGGGACTTGGTTTTCTTGTCCACCTTTGATTAGAGCTGTAATTTACTCTGATTAATATTAATGACACATATTCTTTAGTAAAAAAACTAAATAAAATAACCAAATAAAGAAAATAATATTAGTTTTCGAAATGTGTAATAACTCTCAGTAAAATTAAACATATTTTCTTATACTTATATTACAAATTTATAGATGTTAATGTACTTTTTTTCTAATAAACTTGTATGAAATTGATTATTCCGGTAAAATCGTCTTTTAAATCTCGATAGAACTGATAACGTCGCCTTTTAAGTAGCTTCACCAAGTAATGTCTGCAATGATTATAATAAATTGTATTTCACCAATAAATAAGGTTGGTTTATGCTGAAAATGGTTTTCTAAATTTAAATTTTGGTACATTTACAAATTTTAGTTAATCTTAATCATATGAAATTAAATTGCACTATAGACCCCCACGGACATCTAAAATTCAATATCAACTATGAAAACATAATCAATGATTGAAATTGACTGAAATTTACAAATGTTCCACCAATCAAATTTAGAGAATCTTTATCCTTCGGAAAAAAACTTTTGAAATTTAGTTACTTAAAAAGAGGTCCAATTATTTATTTAATGATAGTTGATCCAAATGATAAGCAGTTTGTATCATTTGACGAAGGTCTCGAGTTCGAACATAATGTTCATATAAAATTCTACATCGGAAAACTCATTGGGCAAAAAAAATTTCAATTTGTTTGAGCTTTATATGAAGAGAATGCAATATCAATATGGATGAAATAAATATAATGGGTCACGGGTTGAAACTTGAAAGTAAAAATATTTCTAGAAATAGAAGTGTAAGGGAAATGAGTGAGTGGTTGTAATGTTGTTGAAAACAAGAAAATGGAATTAATTTGATGGTCACATGACACTGTCTTTATTTGCATTATCATTCAAGGTAAAGGAAAAACACTGTGCTCCTTTATTTTGTTAAATACTATAAAGGCTAAAAATACATAAAAAAAATATTATAATTTAATATGAGGGTCATCACGAACTTCCGATCTACATCTCTGTAAAACCGGATTAAATACTTATTTGGGCATGTTTTATACCTCAATTACCTTTTTGGTGTCTGATCTATTGAAATCGTCTATTTGGTGCATGACGTATTCAACTTTGACCTATTTGGTGCATGACGTATTCAATTTTAATACAATAACATAAAAGACCATTGAGGATCGGCAATTCTATGCATGATCAACGAAACATACCCATTCTCCAAATAACAATATAGTTATTACACGTTTTTTGTGTTGTTAAATAAACACTTTATTTATTAAAATTAAATAGATCATGCACCAAATAAGCATATAGTGAATACGTTAAGTACCCAATAAGCAAAAAGTGAATACGTCATACAACAAATAAGCAATTTCATTATGTCAGGTACTAAAAGAACATTTGAGTTATAGAACAAACCCTAAAAAGGTATTTATTCCCTGTAAAACCACATTATTAAAAAGTACAAAGCTAAAGCCTCATTGATAAACCAAAAATCTTAGCTTGATCAAGCACTTTTCTTTTTCACTTTTAACCCGTGACCAACTTTTATATTTTAATTTATCCATATGATCTTACATTATCTTCATATAATGCTGAAACAAATTGGACCTCTTATAAGTAAATAAATACAATTTTTTAAAAATATATTTTTTTTTAGAGAATTGAGTATAATATAAGAGTTGTTATACCTGGTATAAGAACGTTTTTACCAGGAATAGACGAGGTCATATTTTTTTTATTCTTAAACAATTAGAATAGTATATTGTTTTAAATATTAAAATAAGAAGAACAAAATATTCAAAAGGATCGAATCGAAAAAATCAACAATTTGTAAGATATTTTCTTTTTATGTTAAAATTTATAATTAAATAAGAAAGAAAAAACCAGTACAAAAATATAAAATAAAATGTAAAGTTAAAAAAAAGAAGGAAAGTAAAAAGGGTTTTCAAAGAGAAAAAATTCTTGAAAAATGGTTTTCAAAGAGAAAAAATTCTTGAAAAATGGTATACGTATAGTTGTATTTCACTGAATTGAAAGGATAAAGTAGTGCGATGAATGAAAACATTTTTTTTTTTGCTTCAAAAAGATAATATTAGTTAATCAAATACCATATGTCCTCACGAGTACAAATATTTAAACAAATTCTTTGGTCACCTAGTGATGAGAAAAGAAAATATTTAAACAAATTCTTTGGTCACCTAGTGATGAGAAAAGAAAATGTTGCTCAATCTCCATCTTTGCAGCTTTTAGGCCATGTTCATTTCACTTTCATTTTGATTAAATTTAATTAAGTTCAGATCCATTAATTTTAATTTTAATAATTATTATTCTTATTAATGCTATTAATAAAAATAATAACAATAAAATATTTATGTTGAAATAATTATTGAACAATAAAGTTTACAAGAATTATAGATAAGCCTAATGCATCCTAAGGTATCTCAACTTAGCACCAAATATTGTTCCCTGAACTTTCAAAACATCCGTGCAACTACCTTAACTATGAAAAATGCATCATTGAAAGATACCAGTTCATTAACAAGGAAAGAAATTGATGGATAAACAAAAATACAAGGGTAATTTTGTAAAATAAAAAAAATTGGATGGAAAAGTTGTAAAGTTAATATAAGAAGGTTATAGTTAGATGAAAACAAAACAAAAGGGAGATGCAAATTACATTGAAAAACCTTAGGGAAGTAGTAGTGTATTATGACCATGGTTTTGAAAACCGGACCAGGTTTGATCGGAACCGGCCACTGGTCCGATCAATTTTCACCCGGTTCCATATTTGGTCAAAGACCGGTCAACGACATTGACCGGTTGAATCAATCGATCGAACCTGATCAAACCGGAAACCGGTAACTCCAACCAGCCTGTCCTTCAACTTGTTATCCATTATACCAACCACTCAACTACAACACTTATTTGATATACATTTGTATTACATTTCTTTTATAATATGTATATAAAACTTTTACTTAGTTTTAAATTACGTATTTACTTTATTTATTTAATGTATTGTGTAAATAAATTCACCATATCTTATTTAAATAATATTTTTTCAATTTTTAGAAAATCCGGTTCAACCACCGATTTAATTCAGTTGAACCTTATATCCATGAAACACCCTCTTCACCGGTTCTATGACCGATCCGGTTCTGAAAACCATGATTATGACAAAGCTCAGAAGATATTATTTGTCCTTTTAAAAATGAGTGAAATCACATTATTACTTTTTTTAACGAATAATAGAACCAATGTAGAAAATTACTATTTTTTGAATAAATTTGAAAAATAGGTTTCAAATTATTTGTGACTAAATGAAATATTAAAGAAAGTAACGAGACACAATTCAAATATTTTAAAATACAAAAACTTTTTTTCTTTCCAATTGAAAGGAATTTGAATGTATTAACATAGACAGATATTGAAAGAAAAGTAAGAAAAAATAAAGACAACTTGTTACCCTTCAAAGAATTCATCGAAACAGAATTCAAAGATTTTAAAATATTTCGTGTAGAAAACAAGTAAATAGCTTCACAAAGCTTCAAAAATTAACAAATAAAACATTTTTCATCAAAATAATTACATTATTTATAACAATTAACATGATACATGGCTCATAAATTATAGTAATTTACGCAAAATTAAACCAAGTTGCACTTAACAATGAGGGAGGTAGCAAAATAATAAAGTTTTAAGTTTAGCGTCCTTACAAAGTGCAGGAGAAGAGCAAAATCAAGCTTTTCCGGCAGAACCGAAAAGACGCATCTTTTCGGCAATAACAGCTTTCATGGCTTGCTTTGAAGAAGCCATAAAATGAACAACATCTTTGTGTGGAGAGCTTAATGAATCCATATATGCCTTTCTCACCTCCGTGTTCACATTGAACTTCCTCACCCCGTGCTCTATGCAAGCCTGCGCTTGTTATATTATATGGACAGATTTTTTATGACATTTCTGCCCAAGTTTCACTCACTAGCTACTGTCTATTTCCACTTCCAAAAAAGTAAAAAAAATATAGTTACCATTCATCGGTAACAAAACAAGATGAACAAAACAATTTTTTTGGGATTGCAAAAGTGCACCAATTTACCCTGAATGTCACATGTCAGCTTCCTATTGGAGAGAAATCTGAAAATTGCATTTTTGAAAAATCAAACCAACCGGAAGCTGACATGTGGCGTTCAAGGGTGAACTGGTGCACTTTTACTACGTTGAGGGAGCTACAGGGACATTTTCATAATTCAAGGGGCGGTGTGAAAATGAGACAAGTAGATGGAGCGGATGATGCATTTTTTTTCTACACGAAGGCGGGGAACACCATGCGATTTAGTGTATCTCAATAAATTGTATTAAAAAATTGATTTTGGTGTCTACAATACCATTTGTCAAAGAATAGGTGATGACAAGCCCTTTGCTTATGTTTCTAAGGAGGTTGATTAAGAAGATTAAAAAAATCAAAACCACAATGAAACATACAAGGAATTAAAAACTATACAAAGCAAATGGAGAAGAAAGGTAGAGGAAGCTAAAATTTAGAATAAAAGTTTACTTTAGAGAAGTCTAAAAAAGGTAAAGGGCAAGGGTTTTTACTTTTTTAGCCATTCTACTTTGAACTAGTTGAATTAAAAAAAAAAATTAACAATTTGACCGTGTTTCCACAGTGTATAGTAAAAATTAGGAATAAAATTAAGGAAGCATACCTTGACAAGTTCTTTTGGAACTCCTGAAGCACCATGCAGCACCAAAAAAACACCTTTCTTTGAAATCAAAGCATGTAAATCCTAGAGATGGTGACAAATCTTCAGTATCATTCATTGTAGTGCAATATAATGGGAAATGACACATACAAGTAGCAAGTCTTAACAAGTAAAATTAGTTTTTATTGAAGTGTAAAACATTATATGTCCTAGGCTAAATAAGGATTCTCTAAATTTAGGAATTGCTACGTTTGTGTATCTCAGTCAATCTCAATCATTCATTCAGTTTTAATGGTTGAGATTGAATTATAGTTGGTCTGTGGAGTCCACAGTGGAATTAAATCTCAACCACTAATCTGGATAGATGGTCAAGATTGACTAAAATTCACAAATGTACCAAAGTTGAAAATCATAGTCGCTTGGATAAATATTTTCAACTTTCAGATTAGTTTAAGAAAAATGTCAACTATAAGGTACATTCTATTAATCAATTACCGAGAATTTACATTTCAAAATCTAATGCACAGTGTATAAAATAGTACCTTGAGCAGATCAAGCCTGAGGTGTGGACCAGAAGCAGGGTACTTCCCATGCACATTTCCAATGCACACCGCTAAAGCATCTATTCCAGTTTCATCAATGAACTCTTCAGCCTGAGGTTCAAATTAAGCCCATTTTATTACTTTCTCATATTTGACATCTGACATATGGGTATCGTTATTCTACTACGAAATGCGGAAAAGGATTCTCTAAATTTCAACTCTAGTACATTTGTAAATTTCAGTCAATCTTAACCATTCATGGTTGAGATTTAATTCCGCTATGGACCCCACGGACAACTAAAATTCAATCTCAACCATTAAAACTGGATGAATGGTTGAGACTGACTGAAATTTACAAATGTACCACTACTCAAAATCAGAGAATCCTTATTCTGGGAAATACAATAACCTGATTAACATCGGTCAGCTTTGCTTCGTAATCCTCTACAGTCAAGTCATCTTCGGTTCCTGACAATCTCCCTAGTTCTGCTTCTACCAGCATATTTTTTGAGTGCGCCAACGAGGATATAAGCTTTGTGTAAGATACGTTATCTTTGAAAGGAAGATGTGAACCATCTACCATCGCTGAATCAAAGCCCTAGCATATTGGACCCAGAGAAAACAAATTTAGAAATAGATTTGTGATGTGAAAGTGTCTTAAGCTGTGAATATTAAGATCACGTTGTGGTTGCAAACTGTAAAAGTTTCTTAAGCTGTGAATATTAAGATCATGTTGTGGTTGCAAACCGTAAAAGTGTCTTAAGCTGTGAATATTAAGATCATGTTGTGGTTGCAAACTGTAAAAGTGTCTTAAGCTGTGAATATTAAGATCATGTTGTGGTTGCAAACTGTAAATATAGCTTTCAGGGAAACGATAAGTGTTCTTACCAAGTCAAGAGCTTCCACTAGTTCTTTCTTGGAAGCACCGTGATCAAAGTGAACTGTGATAGGAACCTGCAAAATGCAAGAATATTCATCGATCTTTGTATTGTATCAGACATATTTTGCAAAATCCACATATTCCCAGACAAGTTGTATGCAAGACGCAACCGAGAGCCAACTTTGAAACCGTGAAGTATAATTTCAACACTATTTGTTGCAAAAAAAAAGAAGAATCTCAGACTTTTAGGAGGTGTTTCTCAAAACTTTTCTAAAAGTCACTTATGTCTTATAAGTGACTTTTTTAAGAAGTAAGGAGGTGTTTCTCAAAACTTTTCTAAAAGTCACTTATGTCTTATAAGTGACTTTTTTAAGAAGTAAGTCTGACTTACTTTTAACTTTTGTCTTATTTTTAACTTTTAAGTTAAAAAAAAGTTATCAGAAACACTTCACT
>CATIWQ010150283.1:0-47469 GCA_949673415.1 Euphorbia schlechtendalii | reverse complement strand
CTCGTATGTTTTCCCTGCTATCCTTCTTTAGTAGGGAAAATCTATATATTTAGATTCTCTAATCTTTCATATCTATATTAACTCATTCTTCATTCTAACCCTCCTATCCAAAATATCAATATATTTTATTTTCTTTCTTTTATTTTCCTTGTTGATCTTTATAGCTATCCCTTCCCTGTAGGATCGATATCTTTTAAAACTACATCGCAACTGTATACTTTCAGTTATCATCACTTTTCTATTTAATAAGAGGTACTGATAACACCTATACTTTACACGAACAAGTTTTTGGCACCGTTAATATATAGCCAAACTCTTTGCAAAAAAGTTGTTAAACTTATCAGTAGAAAAGTGGCTAACAATGGCTCATCATTCTGCTAAGCTAACCTTGTGTCATCACAAGATTGTAAACATAATCAACAATACTTTCAATGGGTTGATTGTGATGAGTCCTAATCTCTCTTGGAAGACTCGGATCCACAATTGGAGCCTCTACGCTGGGTTGTTGAGGCTGAGTTTGATCTTCTCCTTCGTTGAAGTTGATTGAAAGATCTTCATCAACTTTAACTTCCTCAGCTTCATATTCTTATGCTAAGTTGGGAAGCATAGATGGTGGCATGCTGAATTAATTTTCTAGTTGGATTACTCCTTCTTCATCAAATGAATGTTTTTTTGTGTTGTTAGTTTCATCGAAATCTACATGCATAGACTCCTCTAATAAGCCGGTCCTTTTGATATATATTCTATATGCCCTTTTATTAGTTGAGTAACCTAGAAAGATGCCTTCATCAACCTTAAAATAAAATTTTTTAAGCTACTTCTTGGTGTTTAGAATGAAGCACTTATAGCCAAATGATATGAGATGACCAATCTTAAGAGTGCTCCCTCACTAAAGCTCATAGGGTGTCTTCTCAAGAATTGGGCAAATTAAAACCCAATTCATGATATAACAAGTTGTGTTAACATCTTCTCTCGAAATGTACTTTAGTAGATTGTTATCACTCAACATGGATTGAGCCATTTCAATTATGGTTCTATTCTTCCTTTCTACAACCCCATTTTGTTGAGGAGTATAAGGAGCTGAAAAGTTGTGGTCAATACCATGTGCTGAACAAAATTCTTTGAAATGAAAGTTCTTGAATTCACATCCATGATCACTTCAAATTCTACTAATTTTAGTTCCTAGTTTGTTCATCATCTGATTAGTGAGTTTGACAAAAGACTCAAAGGTTTCATCTTTGCTACTCAGCAAGACTACCCATGTAAATCTTGTGAAGTCATCCACAACCACCAATGAAAATCATTTCCCGCCCATGCTCATAGATTGAACAGGACCAAATAGGTCTAGGTGGAGGAGCTCCAACATCCTCTTAGATAATACGTTGTTTATCGATCTAAATGACTTTTTAACTTTCTTACCAATCTGGTAAGCTAAGCAAAGGCTATTGTTCTCAAAGCTAATACTGGGTAAACCCACAACTAGTTGCTTTTTGACCAGTTTGGATAGAATGTTTATATTTATATGACCCAACCTTCTATGACAAAGCCATAAATCACCCTTTTTAAATACAAGACAAACATTAGTAGAGCCTAGGGATAAATCAATCATATACACATTGTTAATTCTAAGAGCAAAGAGTATAGTTGAGTAAAACTTATAGTCAATAATTGTGCAACATGCTAAGTCAAATGTAACCTTCCTACCTTTATCACATAGTTGGGCTACACTAAGCAAGTTGAAATTGAGTTGTTTGACTGGAGAAACCTCTTCGATTGAAGGAGAAACAACAACAGGGCAACACCCAACAAACATTCCTTTTTAGTTATCTCTGAAACTGACACTTTCATTCCTTTTACTCTCCAATGAGATGAATTGGCTTTTATCTCTTATCATATGCCTAACATATTTGCTATCCAAATACCACATTCTAGTGTCATCAATTTATCTTAGGCTCACCTACAAAATAATTAAGTTTTCTTAGGTACCCATACTTTTGAACTAGGTTTTCCTTTGTTAGTAGTGCTCAGATTAGACTAGTCGTACTCATTCTAATAACAATTTTTGTTCCTACAGAGAGCTGTGGCATGCCCAGCTTTACCGCTAAAGCCACACACCGCTTTCACTTTGGGCTGGCTCGCTTTCTTCCTTTTAGAGGAATTATTCCTCTTAGAATTATGAGTTTGGTTACTTAAAGTTGGACTGTTGGCTGGAGGAGGAACTCGTTTCTCCTTAAAAGCTGTTATCTCAATAGTCTAGTCATATAATCATTTAGTGAGCTTGAGTTATGACATTCATGATATTTAGCTTTTTCTTGAAGAAAGCGGATATCAAGAGACAAGGAAGCAATTGTATCTTCCTTGTCTTTAGTTCTCCTCACTAGCTCTTTAATGTTCTTAATCGACTTATTAGTCAGTTTCATTACATCAAAGAGTACCTGGGTAAACTCTTTTAGAATGTACCTCAGCTTCTGAGTTCTTCCCCTTGTGGTGCTCAGATTCAAAGTTAAAAAAGAATGTACCTGAGTTCTCACCCCTTTCTTTCTTAATCACCATCAAGCAAAGGTTGGCAGAATATGTAGCCACTTCATCAGATGATGAAGATTCTTCTAAATCACTCTAAGTGGTAGCAAGTGCCTCGTTCTTCTTGAATCTATCCTTCTTGGATTTTGGACATGATGACTAAATATACCCTTTTTTGCCACAACTAAAGCATTTAATAACTTTGTTGTGCTCCTTACATGGTTCTCCTCATCTCCATGCCAATGTTGAGTTGACTTGGTTATGTAGGGAAACGTCTTCTTGTTGAATTTCCCATCCTTCTTCATGAAGCGCTTGAATCACCTCATTAGAAGTGCCATTTGTTCATCAAAATCACTACTAGTGGATTCATCTGATGAGTTAGCTTTCAGAATAATGGCTCTACCCTCTCTCTCCTTTCCATTACTCCTTTAGGAGTAATTGGTATATTTCCTCAACACGTTTCCTAAGTCAAAAAGGTGCCTATGAGCTCATCATAGCTATAGGTCTTTAGGTCATGAGCCTCCTCGATTGTGCTCTTCTTGCATCCCACTCTATAGTGTGAACTCGAAGAATTTTCTTCACCATTTCTTCCTTAGTGAACTCCTTATCCAATCTTTTCAGTTCATAAATAATATTGATGAAATTGGAATTCATCGATTGAATACCCTTGCTGGCGCTTATTTGGAATAGCTAATACTCTCTAAGCATGAGATTGATTTTAGACTCCTTAACCTTGCAGGTCCCCTTGTAGGTTATCTCTAGCTTTCTCCTAATTTCTTGCGTTGTCTTGCAACCCAACACACTGTTAAACTCTGTAAGATCTAACGTATAATGTAATTAGTTGATGCCTACTGCATTCTCCTTGAGCCTTAGGTCAGCATCATCATAATCTTCTAGATCAACTGGGACTCATACCCCATTCTCAACAATAGTTGGAATTCTAGGGACAAGCTCGATAACTAGCCATGCTTATATGCTCTACGATTGAATGAAGTTTTTCATGCATTTTTCCAAAACGTGTAATGATTACCATCAAACAATGGAGGCCTAGTTATAGACATTCCTTCTTAAAATGAGGACAGTCTGTGCTGAGCTAGAGCTAAAGCTATTATAAGCCATTTTGGATCTTTAACACTAAGATGGTGAGTCTATAAGTTGAGCACTTTCTCATATACCACTTGTTGGTCCGAAAAAGCTTAGTAAACATAGTAGAGGGGGTGAATGCTTTACTTGGTTCTTTTTAGAGTTTATAAAAATTCTTTTCCAATATAAGTGAATATATTTAAATTAGTCATAATATTATTTCACTATCATCAATATAACAAAGGAAATTTCTTTATTAATATAAACTTGTTCATACAAAGTAACAAACTAAGATATATCACCCTAATTGCCTCTAAAAAATACATCATATCTAACAATCCCCATTTGCACTAGAGCCAATTTCTCACATGCTTCATGCCATAATTGTTAAGGGGTTGGTCATGCTTAACTTGTGTTAAGGGCTTCGCCATATCATTTTCCATGTTCTAATCTGTGGGTATGTATTTTATTATCATATCTTTACCCCTTATCATATCTTGAACTATATAATATTTTCTATGTATGTATCTATTTCAATTTGGAGAGCGTGGTTTTTTGCTTGAGAAATATCCCTAGTGTTATTGCAATAGAGCACTATTAGATTATAATTGTTATACACCACTACGAGATCACCAATATATCTCTTAATCTAGACAACTTGCTCTGCTTCTTTGAAAATAGTAGTGTACTCAGATTCTGTGTTTGAATTAGCAATTTTACCCTATTTGGAACTCTTTTAAACAAATGCCCCTCAATTTAATAATAACGCATAACCTAACTGAGATTTGTAATAATCTTTGTCAGATTGAAAACTAACACCAGCGAACCACTTCACAGTGAGCTCACCTTCTCTATATACTAAGAAAATATCCTTATTCCTTCTCAAGTACTTACGGATTTTGTTAACGGTTATCCAGTGCTTTTCACTTGGGTCAAACTGATATATGTTTATAATGCTTGACGTGTATGAGACATCTAGCCATATACATACCAATTCATACATGATACCTGTTGCAGATGCTTAGGGTACTCTATTAATGCATAATCTTTCCTCTTATGTTCTCGGTCACTCAGTTTAGAAAGGTTAATTTCATGAGACATACAAAGATATCCATTTCTTGATTGCCCAAGGTTGAACCTATTCAATATCTTGTCTATGCTTGTATCTTGTGAAGGACCTAACAGCCTCTTTGATCTGTCTCTATATATTCTTATACCTAGTATGAAAGCTACTTATCCACAGTCTTCCATGGAGAACTTTCTTGATAACCATGATTTAATTATTTGAAAAAGAGAAATGTCATTTCCTATTAATAGTATGTCATCGATATAAAGTACAAGGAATATGACTGCACTCCCACTAACCTTCTTGTATACGCAAGGCTCAAAAGCATTTAATGTGAAATCTAATTCTTTGATTGTTTCACCAAATCTTATCTTCTAACTCTTGGATGTTTGCTTATGTTTGTAAATAGACTTTTGCACTCTAATTTCACACATGGAATCCATCTCTGATTTCATGGATTTCAACCATTTATCAGAATCTAAGCATTCCATTGCTTCTTTGTAGGTCTTAAATTCATTATCTTCCATAAGAAATATTTATTTATCATTAGTGATGAAAGTCCATGTGTTTTAAGAATTCCAAGAAGCCTTCAAGATCTACGGAATAGAGGTTGTATAGCAGGTTGTTCCTCAATCACACTCTCTTGTGCATTAAGTTTAGGAATAATCTATTGATTATCTTGTTCAGCCTCTTGAACTTCAAGTTCATGTATGCTCGCATTAGCTTTTGCAACTAAGTGAAAATTTCAAGGAGTTGAGAATTCCAAGAAATAAGTGTCTTTTATTCCTCCAAATAATAGAATGTATATTTATTGTCTCCTTGGGATAACCAATGAACAAACATGTATTAGACTTAACTCTCAGTTTATCTAACACTATCCTTTTTACATAGGTAGGACAATCCCAAACTCTTAAGTGAGAAAGAGCGGTTTCTTACTATACAAGTTTTTGTAAGGTGTGGTATCAATTGATATTAAGGGCATGTGGTTTATAATATAAATCACGCTCTCAAGTACTTATTCCTAAAAATATCTACAGAGACTTTCTTGGCTCATTATCGGAAGGACCATATCTAATAGAATTCGATTCCTCCTCTCAAACATTTCTTTGCGTTTAGGTTTGTAAGGAGAGGCCTATTGGGATAATATTTTATTATCCCTTAGATATTCCTAAAACTCTTAGATTAAATATTTCTCACCTTTATCTAATTGTAGTGTTTTAATACTATTACCAAGTTTCTTCTCAACTTCAATCTTGTATGCTTTAAATTTTTCAAAATTATCTGAATTCCTCTATGTTCTTAAACATTCATTGGATCACATACATTTGAGTGTATTATTTCCAATATACTTGTGGCATGATCTCCTTTCTCCTCAAAAGGTTTCTTTGTCAATTTGCCTTTTAAACAAGGTTCACATGCACCATAAAACTCCTAGTTTATTGGGCTCAAGTCACCACCTTTGTGTAACTTTGTTATGAGAGCTTCGCTTACATGGACTAAGCGACAATGTCATATGTAAGATGATTTGTCATTATATGATTTTAGTGTCTTAGCATCACTCATGTTTAACATTTCACATTAAGTATTAAGAATATATATGCCATTCATCAAAATTCCATTGCCAAAGAACATCATTTTTACTAATATGAAAAACTTTATTATTAAATGAAATCTGAAACCCATCTGCTACTAAATGCTTAACTAAATTAATATTCTTAGTTGGTACTAGTAAATAGCATTCGTTCAATTATAAAACTATGCCACTTGGAAATCGAAAACTATATGTTCCCACAGTTAATGTGTATTATTAAATATCAAGTCTTTTACAAACTTACATGATGCTTCCTATAATCATTCAATTCGTAAGTGAAGGAATTTTCACCAAGGTGTTCAGGATGTGGTTTTTCTATAATATAATCCAGATAATTATGCTCAAGAACCTTTCTCACAACATTGAACTATTCAATAAGGTCACCACTAGTAAACTTGATATTGTTATGTGGATGAATATCAATGTATACATATTCAACCTAAATATAAGAAAAGAATCATTTTTTAGACTTAGCATCTCTATATACATTTAATTTAAGGTCTATAATTAAATACACTTTCCTACTCTTTTAAGGTAAGTTTTAAAACTCATAGCCCCTTCTATTAATTTCGGGAAACATGGTCTAACCATATTCCTTAGTAGGTAGCATCCAAAACTCATTTAAGATAACCCATAATGAGTCAAGCTAACTTAAACAACTTTGGTTGGATCTTGTCTATTTTAATCTAATGTAACTGCTAATCTATTTGAGTTCCAATCCATGGACGTGCATAACCAATTATATGAATCCTCAAGTGATATCTCCAGTCCAGCATTAGCTCCGCTATAGTGGATCAACTAACCTAGTCCATTTAAGGCGTAACCCTAACTCAAATCATGTGACCAAATGATGTTAATGAAAAATTCATGCACAGTATGAGAAATTCATTCAATGAAAAAGTCTATTTCACATATTCAAATTTAGGATGACTAAAATCTGCCTTAATATTTTAACGAGGATTTATGGTGTGACAAGTCTTGCATAATCTAGGACATATATTAAAATGATTTTGAATTTATAACTAATTATGGACTAAAAGGAATTAGTAAGTCCAACCTAGGGGTCATGCTCAACTGGTATATTATAATCATTTCATTATACTAAGACTCCACATAAAATGGCAAATAAACAAGAGATTCATTGTTTCAAGCTCTTTCACCTATGTCTATATATTTTATTTTAACAACTTAAACATTCATCGTAAGCCATAAAAGAAATGTAATTCATTATACTAAAAATCAACTAATTCATAACAATCACTTAGGTACTTCGATTCTAGTGCCAATGGAGATTCCTAGGTTGGAGACCCCCCTTGAAATGAATGAGTGATTGAGTCCAATCCTTTCAAGCAAAAACAAAAGCTCATATGATTCACTTAACCATGACTATCTTGAACTAAAGACTGTTACTTTATTTAAGAATTATGTGATAATTTGAAAACTTGAAGCATTTACAATATTAAGTAAAACATTGTTAATTATAGATAACTACCCTTATTAAGTTTGAGAAATACTTAATCTAGTTATCACACATTTCTATCGTGAGAAAAAAATTCCTACATGGCATAGTATACATGAAAATATTTCATAAAAAATATAGACCTAGCATGCTTCTAGCCAATCACAATCACATTAGGGAGGTTTAGTTACATAGACATGTATGAACATGCATAGCAGGTTTAGTGTAATTCTAAAATTTAATCTACTCTCCTCTATAAAATGTGCACAACCATGCATTACCAATTGATGTGCATCCCAACGTAGGCAAAGTGACCTCTCCAACATGTTCACAAGTTTTAAGTGTAGAAGACCCCTATAAAAAACCACACGAATGCTACCAACTAAAACCCTCTAGAAGGGAAAAATTGACAATTATTAGAAGGATGCTAGACCTTCCTAATAACTATTTTCTAAAAGGAATTCTTTTAATTCCTTATGTTGAACCCAGCTTGATAATACTTCGTTGTACTTACGTTTTCAAGATAAAAAATTACTTGAGATAGTGAAATTAATTAGGTACTAAGTAGAATCTTAATTAAGTAGTAAATTTGAGTTTTTTTTGTGAAGAAACAACTCAACTTGACATAGGCTTAGTTAGGTTAACAATTAATGTTGTGAGAGTTGATGTCTTGAGTAAATCAACTTCAAAAATTTATGTGATATATCTCTGCAGGTTAGGTGCTTTTATGGGACGTTGACTAAAGTACATTACGTTGTTACCTTTATCTATTTTGTGAAAATAGAATATTCTTGTTTGATGTGCTACAGGTTTCAAACGGATTTGGCACTGAAAAAAAAGGAATATTCAAGTGGTCCTCACAGCGAAAAGGTGTCAGTAGAATGTTGGCTTGTACTCACTACAGTCCAAGTTAAAAGGAATCATTTGGCATTGTGGCGTCTCTTACCATCATTGCTCCATTGCTACGTCAGTTAAAGGATTCATTCAGAATCCTCCATGTTGCATCTTGCGCACAACTATCAGCAGATTTGTTATATGATAAGATAACTTGATGAGAAATTAATCAATGGATTAATTTCACACCTCAATGTTCAAAATCCTATCTCTAAATGACTTCAAAACTATCTCAAATGGGAAGAAATTTGAAGGAGTAAAGGAAAGAGATTTTTCAACCCAAAGTCAAGATGATAAGTTACAATGGCTACTTCCCATAGTTTGCAACTCATAAATAGAGGCTGAAGTAGTCATCTACAATTTGGTGAATCACATGAATTTCTAAGGAGTTGAAACCTTGTTCAAGCAATCACAGCCTTTGAATTTCCAATCAAGCAAATCTCAAAAGAAAATAATCAAATCCTATTTGGTTTGTATTACAGAAAAATTTATTAGACTTAGATTCTAGCTTAGTCAATAATTATAAAGGAACCAACATTTTATAAGTTGGGATCCTATTCTCATCTATTTTTTTTCAAAACTAAGTGATAATAGTTTGAAAAGGGTACAAAACTATTAAGAGTGGTAGTTGGCTTGGAAGGTACTTGTTGTAATTCATCTACCCACTATCATAGGCTTTTTATGGTTGGTTAAAGGAGTGAACACTTGTGGATTTAACCTTGGAAAGGAATCCAAGGATTGAGGAAGGTTAGAGGCCGAATAAGGATGAAACCATAGGTGTAATTGTTCTCTTAATTTATCTTTAATCTTGAGAGATTTACTCATACATTAGCATATTTCTCTCTGTTTTATTTAGCTAGAAAAACCAACCTGAGATTTTACTCAGCACAACTTGTCTCCAAACCAAAGTCAACTTAATTTGAGTGGTTTGCGATGTTTTATCCTATAGGTTGCACACAACATTATGTATTCAGCATTTATTAAACTAACTTGGCTAAGAATTTTGAATTTACAAAAAGAATAAGTTAATCGACATTCACCCCCCTCTAACCAATTATAAAAGCTATATGGATAAACACTTTATTTCTCTTAAGGGATAAAACTCCTAAAGCGAAGGATTACTCAAGAGAACACTCTTGGAAACCATTGATCAAATTATGTGCTTAATAGGATGGGATCCGAGTTAACATATTAATATGGTCAAAGGTTTCCTATAGTGTGCTACTTTTAATAAGTGGCCAAGGTAAAACTTTCATATATTTCTATAACTAGAGTGATGAATTCCTTCTTGACTACTAAACTTACCAATGGATATACATCAACTATGCCCACAATCACCTATATCACCCAATCTATCGGGTGCTTAGGTATGACCCAAAGTATAATAACATCTAAACAAGGTAACTAGTATATCAAGTCTTAGGATACTCATATTGCTATTGAAAAAAGACAATACACTAAACATGATATATTATACCAAGTGTTATCTTATTTTAGTCTCCAATGTATCTCCCCTGATACATCCATGTGTTAACTATAGGCATCATCCTTTACCACTAGAGATATGTTATTTAGATCTAATCTAAGGAGTATGAGGACACATGTTAATCTATCTATTATCATCATGTCTAGTGTTGATGAAACTATGACTAGGGAAATTTTGACAAATCATAATTGCACACAAACCATTTCTCACCTACAGAGTCCAACTATACCCTTGCAATCTATGCTATAATATTGTCAAGAAATTTTGCAAACATATTAATGAATATAGTCTAAACTAGTCATAATATAGGGGGGCGTGGTACCCCTTCTTAATGGTCAGGGAAGTTTCAGACTTTGTTAACACACTAACCTATGAAAATAGCCACTCAACAACCCATGACAACCACTTTCTACTTGCAGTTTAAGCCAAAATTCAACTATAAAACCTCCCCTAACCTTTCTAATTTAACACACAAGTTGAATACACATTCAAGCCTTCTTTCCAGTATGAAAAACACACTACAATTTATTTTGTTCTTATGTTCTAAGCCTTCAAAGCTCAAAATTAACTTGAAGGAAGCTCTGGTGATGTAATCAAGCCCTCTCAAGGTGGATTCTTGTTGAATAGGTAATAACCTGAGTTCCAAACTTGTTATTTCAATTCAATTTTGTATTACTTTACTTTTATTTTTCAAAATCTGAGTTAGGAAAGAGCAAGCCTTAGTAAGGAATAGGGGCCTCACCAAGAAATAAGTGCCTTACCGAGCAAGAGGCGCCTTTCTTCCCTCCAAAGGGAGCCTTATCAGTGAATTAGAGCCTTATCGGGCTACAAGGAGCCTCTGTAATGTTTTCTCAAGAACTCAACAACTTTTTATCACTTTTATCGAATTCTAACATTGTTTTGATTTTTCAAGAACCATAGTTTATTCGTTATTTTTATCAAAACATATTTTCTACTATGATGGGATAATCAAAAGCATTATTTTCAAAAAAAATAAGCTTGAAATGGATCCTTTCAAGCCCCATTTCATTTCATAAATCATTTATTCCAAACTAACATTGTTTTGCAGAATCATCAAAATCTAGAGGTGTGTATCAATTGTTCTATCTCTAAACTCAATATGTTTCAATTATTTCATTTCTTATCATCAATATTTGAATATGTAGAACCCAAGTCAATAGTACTTCACAGTACTAAGTAGTTTTGAAAATAGCAAACTATCTAGGATAGTGAAATTAATTGAGTACTAAGTAGATTCTTAATTAATAAAGCTAACTTGAGTTCATTCAATGGAGAATAACTTAGTTTTGCTATATGATTAATTAAGTTATGACTTAGCTGAGTCTATGCTAAGTATTATATAGTTTAGGATTATTTCACCCAGCTCGTGTTGAGTTCTGCTTTTATTTAATTAAAAGCACATTCTGTTTGACACGTAGAGACTTAATGACACATGTGCTACTAACGTTGTCTGTGATGGAACAGAATATTCTTTTAGTGCTTTTCAGGATAAAAGGCTTTGAAATTAATGACGATTCTTGTGGTCCTCTCAATGTAAAAAATGTCAGTATAGTTGTTAGAGATTCCTCGTTACAATACAAGTAAAAGGAATTTCTGTTATGCGCCGCGTCTCAAGTGTCTCCACACGATTCTACCAATGTTTGTAAGGTCATCCAACGGGGAAGACTCCACGTTGCATTCTTGCATGCCTCTCTCAAAACCAGATTGCTTGAAGACAAATGAGAATTTGTCAATGGAATTTTATTGCGTCTCAACGTTCAATTTCTATCTCTAAACGTCCGGGAATATGTCTCCAATGGGAAGATTTGAAAGATTAAAAGAGATGAGAAATTGAAGATTAGTGATATCGTAAAGTTTGCAATAGCTGCTTCTTAGAGCTTCAAAGTATAAATAGAAGACTGAAGCAGACATTCAAACTTGGTGAATCACCTCGAATTGCTTAAGAGCTAAAATGCTACGCAAATTACTCTAGCTTCTAAAGAAATTCCACCGCGATCAATCAGCAAACATCAATCTATTTGTAATAGAGAGAAATTACTTAGATTAACTTTGTAAGGATTCAATGCTTTTATAAGTTGAATTCAGTTCGCATTCTTATATTAATCTGAGTGTCAGTTTGGGAAGGGTACCCAAACTGAGTTGAGTGGTAGTTAGAAAGAAAGGTACTTTCTGTAATTGTTTCTACCTTTTGTAAAGGCTTCTCCACCTATTGAAGGAATAACTCACTATTGGATTAAAGCTCGGAGACGGCATCCAGGGACTGGAGGTAGGCTAGGGGCCGAACCATGATAAATCCCAGGTGTTGTTGTTCTAACTTTAAGCATTTAGATATATCAGTGATAAGCTCATTCATCTCTCCCTCTCATTCATTATGTTGCTTGTCATCTAATCTGTGTAGAATAAGTCTTACTCAGCTAAAGATTGAAGATAAACTATGCTAGCAAAAGCTGAGCAGTTTATTTGTTTTTATATCTCACTTAGCACTCATACTCAGCACGCATATAAAAAATCGAACTTGGTAATTAAAATTTAAAAATCTAAAGGTAACCAAGATTACGCATTCACTGCCCCTGATGTTGTTAAGAGCCCCATTTATGGATCAACAGAATAAAATACACCTAAAACACTTAGGTAATTTTCATCTTGCAAATAAAAGAATGATTTTTTTAATTTAACCAATGAAAAGTACGTAAGGCGTACGGACTCGAATCTCTAATTTCTCGGATGAGTTGATCCGAGTAGCAACTCTAATTTTCAACATGATTCGCTAATATATTTTTTTTAAAATATGTTTTTAATAAATATTTAATTATTTAATATATTATCGAAGGAGGGATTTTTACCATAGGAGAGATATTATACCATGATATGATGTTCTAAGATAATCTGGATCTTTAACCTATGTCTAGTCTAGCTAAGGATTGAGCTTTGGTATCCTTTCACTTCAGAGATACCTCCCTTACCTCAAACTATTCATCGTTAATGAATTTTGAATATTCACTAGATAGTCATGTTTTGATACATTTTCCAAATAACCTTTTCTCTCGTATTTTCTTAGAGAGTATCTTTTCAAACTCATTTTATGACTCACTAAAAGGAGGCTTTCGACAAGTTAATTAAACACGCTCCCACAGCCTACCTTATCCACAAAACCTCGTTTGCTCACAATTTGATTGTAGCCAGTCACCGCATATAGGGTGGAATGAAGTGCATGACCTATTGTGGAATCTATAAGAATATCAATGTTTTATAGTGGATAGTTAACTTTTTTAGATAGGTTTTGTTCATATCTGTGAAATCAATCCACATTTGGTATTTTTCATCAACCTTCTATACTAGGATCACATTTTCCATCCACCCTAGGTATTAAACCACTATGACATGGATGATACTTAATAGCTTCACCAATTCTTATTCTATTTCCTTGTGTTTGTCAGGTCCGTGATTTCACCTTTTTGGTTGACCAATTTGTAATCAAGTTTGACATTTAGCCTATGTTTCTCTACTCAATGGTCCTCTCCTACAATATCTATTGACTTCAATGAGAAAGTATTGATTTTCGTTTTTAAAATGCTCTTAATCTATGCTTTTACCTCCTTGAGTATGCTTCTTTTATATCAGGTATTATTTTTAGTCTAGGTTTAGAGCATACCTTCAAAACAATAAGAGGTTGAGGATGTTAACATGATGTATTCCCTAGAGGCAATAAGGGGTTATTATCTTTATTAGTCACTAATGTACAAAAAAGTTTTGGATTATTGTAATCAATAATAATGCACCTTTATTATATATCAATGATCTTCTCTATTTATGTTTCTCACTAGTATTATACATACATACATACATACATACATACATACATACATACATACATACATACATACATACATATATATATATATATATATATGTGTGTGTGTGTGTGTGTGTGTGTGTGTGTGTGTGTGTGTGTGTGTATTCATTGATATAATAAAAACAAAGTCTATGACTATTTCATAACATGAAAGTGCAAGGTCATAGTGGGAGCTATGTAGAACAGAACACACGTGTAATTATGGAAATGTCTAAATATCCCTAGTCATAGTTTTATTGAGACTGGACATCAATGAAGATGATAGACTAGCATGTGTAGGCTTAGTCCTTTGATTGGATCCAAGCAGCCGATCTCAGGTCACACACATTGGGCCTTCACCAGACTAAATTAAGAAATTATGGATGGGGTTGATACTGAGAATAATAGGCTAGTCAAGTCAGTTGGGTGGACCATTAAATGGTCAACTAGTTAACCATTTTAAAAGAGAGACTAGGGAAAAATATACCAATATGTGTAGTAAGGGATTTTTAACCATTGCGTTGTTCATGGGAGGGCCTGCTTGGCTTCTCCTTGACTACTAGGCATGCTTGCAGGTCGCTGGCATGGCTAGCAGTACTAGCCAGTGCTAGCGCACACTAGTGGGCTGCAAGCCTGCAAGCACTTGTGTGGGCCTACAATGCAGGCCCACCAGTATCACTACAAGTTGAGCTTGCAGTAAGTCCCACAAGCCCGCACTTACGAGATAAGGCAAGCCCAAATAGGCTTGCCTTATGTGGCACACAGCCCATCGAAGCGCATTGTGTGCGCTAGTTGAACCCTGAGGCTTGGAGCTCCGCGTGGTGACCTGCGTATTGGATGGGGATTTTACCATCTCACATTGCTAATAACGGAGCTCTTTTGCTTCCCTTTTCCCTATATATAGGTGTCTTCTCCTCCTCTTTCAATGCACTTTAGTTCATCCTTTCTCTTCAGAACTTGAATTCTTTCTTGTGAATTATTTTGAGATCCTCCCTAAGTTTCTCTTTTATTTATGAGATTCTTTTGAAAGTTTATTCCCATTTTAGAAAATATCTTTCAAAGTTATTTTCGTGTTGGAATACCTGTGGTCTAGTAGCCACTTGTTAAGTGAAAAGTTCTCCCTCTCAAGGAGGTTTTGGTCGGTGGGGTTGGTGTGGACTTTTCATAGAGGCTATCCTAATTTTGAGGCTAGTGCTAAAGGATTTCTTTCCAATTATTCTAAGAGATGACTATGCTGTAGCAAGGGAAAGACACGCATCAACTAGTAATGCTTTATACATAGATGGTAGGTCTCTTTTAGTAAGTCTTTATAGACTTAATGCATCTATAGAACGATTTAGTTAATATTATATCAATGATGTCATACTTAGGAGTTCCATTCAGTTTAATATTAAGTTTTGAAATTTCGTCATGCTAGGTCCCATGTTCATTACTTGTATATATTAACTAGCAGCGATATTAGAGCATACCTTACGCTATGGTTGATTAATTATAATATACTAAAACATGATTTTTTATGAATTGATTAAAGTATGTAATGCATTACTTATGTTTCAATTCCTATTATAGAAATTATAGTGATAATTAGATTAAGGTTTTGCTCAAACTTAGTATAGGTGAATATCATAAAATTAAAAACATTTTACTACATGTAAATGGTTTAAATTGAGAGTTGTCTAGTACTTCACTAGATTTAAAGAACAAAATCTTTAAATCATAGTTGTCTATGGTATATCAAATCGAAGTACCCACGGTTATTTTAGCATGGATTGGATTTGGCTACTTATCCTACTAGGAAATCTCCATCGGTATTAAGTTTAACATACCAAAGGGACTTTTATGACTTAGTCAATTTCTAGTATGGGAATTGGATTTCACTTATGGTTTTTACAACAATAGTTCGAGTTGTTAAATTAAAACTTTTTGACATAGGTTCAAGAACTTAAACATGGACCTTGTTTGTTTTGCATGCTATGTGGAATCTTGGCATAATGGAATGATTATGATGTACTAGTCTTTAGCATGATCCCTTAGATTAATAATTCCCAATAACCAAGAAATACAATTATCATAATCATATCCATCATTAAGTCCTAAACTAGGGCGAGACCAACAACACCAATGAAATCCTTATAACAATATTAAGGTAATAAATAGTCAATCTATCATAAATTTATGATACAGACCTTATAAATGGATGTAAGAACATGTACAACATGCCTTCCCTTAACATGTGTTTGACCATGAGACTAGATGGGGTTAAAGCCTTAACCAAACTAGGTTAGTTGTCTATATCATTAAAGCTAATGATGGATTGGAGACGTATTTGAGGACTTGCACAATTAGGTACGCACGTCTCAAGAAAGAGAACTCAAATGGATTAACAATTGCATGGAATGCAAAAGGATGGGTTCCAACCTTGATTATTTATTGTAACTTAACCTGCTCTAGCGAGGGTTAGGTTCGACGAGTTACGGATGGTGCCTACTAAGGAAAATGGTTCAACCATGTTTCTCGAATTCAATAGAAGGGTTCATTGGAATGTCGACAAAAATAGTAGGAAAGATGTGTTTAATTAAAGATCTTATATCAAATTCATGTACATACACTAATGTCTGAACAATTTATATATTATCCAGATTGAATAATGAATCACAACATAAACCTTCCCTAATTCTTGATAATAAGTTGACTGGGATCAATTTTGATGACTGATTTAAGGCTCTAAGAAAGGAACTTGAGAAGAACAATCAGGATTATAATCTAGATGATCCTAAACAAGTCAATCTTGATGTAAAGGCTTCTACCCAATAGAGAGAGGCATATTTTAAGTACAAGAAAGGTGCTTTTGTCGTATCACTTGTGATGATCGAAACCATGACCTTAAAGCTTAAGAAATAGCATGATGGCATAGACTTAAATCTATATTAATTCATCTCAAAGGAATTCATGAGGGCATGAAAATTAAATGAAATAAAATATTAAAATTCTTTTATTACTATGGCATACAAGATGGGATCCTTGTCATTAAGCGTTATAAAGAATACCTTGGTTATTCTAAAAGGATTACTCAATTAGGAATTGAAAGAGATTCCAAATTTGACATACAGACTATGATTGATAGGTTGTCTGATAAACATTCACCAAAAGATTATCTCACATCAAGAAAAACCAACAAAATATCTTATTTTGTAAAAAAGGCTTAGAAGTTTTGAAGATGATCTGATGGCTGAAGGAATGAGTAACTTAGCAAGTGGGACTTGTACTAAGGGTAAAGGTTTAAAATCCATCAACAAGAAGGTCAAAAGAATGATCATTGAAAAAGAGATATCCAAAGGAATATGTTTCATGTGCGGAGGGACCGGATATTGGAAATGTCATTGCAAAGCTCAGATTTTTAAACAAGTGAAGAAGAAGCCAAGTTAGGCATCTAATTTAGGTATGTTCATGATAAAAAGTTTCTCTACAATTCTTTATGAGTCTACATGGGTATTGGATACTAGTTGTGGTACTCATATTTGTACTTCTATGCAGGGGTTATGGAACATTAGGAGGGTGTCAAAGAGGGAAATAGACCTAAGTGTTGGAAATGGAGCACGAGTTGCTTCAACAGCTATAGGAACATATATCCTTCATTTGCCTAGTTTTAGTTTCAAACAATTGCTACTATATTCCTGTCGTTACTAAGAATTTTATTTCTGTTGCGTGTTTAGCAACAGAGGGATTTGAAAATTTATTTTCTAATAATAAATGTCATATTCAATGTGATAATCTTCATTATCCTTGTGAAATGTGTTTGAATGGTGTCTATGTTCTAGATACTAAAACTGAGGTTCTAAATATGAATATTGCTAAAAAATCGAAATTAGATAATGAGAAATCTTCATACTTGTAGCATTGTCGTCTAGGCCTTGTAAATGAGACTCGCTTAACTAAGATACAAAAATGTAGTGACGTGGGCCCAATGGAATGGGAGTTTTATGGGGCGTGCAAACCTTGTTTAAAAGGGAAGATGATAAAGAAATATTTCAAAGAAAATGGTTAGCGTGCAACAAGTACTTTGGAAATAATACACTTCGATGTATGAGGTCTAATGAGTGTTAAGAAACTTGAAGGTTTTAGATATTTCATAACCTTTATCGATGATTACTCTTGATATGGTTATTTATACCTTGAGGCACAAGTCTGAAAGTTTTAAGAAGTTTAAAGGATTCAGAACCAAAGAAGAGAAACAACTTGGAAAAAGTATCAAGACCCTTTGATTTGATCTAGGAGGTGAATACATGAGTGTGAGCATGGGATTTTAAACCAGCTCGCAGGTTCAATGATGATGGTTTTTCGAGATTTAATCCTTGAATCACACAATTTTTGACTATTTGATATCTTCAAATGGGAGCTCTCCTTGTAAAAATAATATTTCGGGCCCTAAATAAATGTATAGAACCATAAACAAATATTTAGAAGTCTTAAGTGAAAACTTAAAAGCTTGAGATATGTTTAAGAGCCTGATAAACGTTTAAGGGTTTGGAAAAATTTAATTAAATCGTTTTTTTTAAAGAATATATATTTATATAGAAAGAAAAAATGAAAAGAAAATGAAAAAGGTAATGAAAGGAAAAGGAACAAAATAAAAGAAAGGAAATAAAAGAAATGGAAAAGAAATAAGTATAGAAAGAAAATAAAAATGGTACTTGAATAGTACCACAATATGGTTTAAATACAAAATGGAAAAATGGAAATGGTACCATTTAATGGTATCAATTAAATGATATCATTAAATAGTACCGGAAAAGTTCCTTCTATGAATAAGGAGATTTTTCAGCAGGAAATGGGAAAAACGGACAAGAGAAAAATTTAAACAAGAATATATACTTTTCTTGACAAAACAAGAGAAAATTTCCACTGAAATTTTTTTTTTCGACAATATAATTGTTGCTTTTATCAATCTTTCTTTCAAAAATTCTTCAATTATTTTCAAGCCTAAAAAAAATTTGGGTTCCGAAATTAATTATTTTTTAAATCAATTTCTTTAATATTTTTCTAGAAAATCTTCAGATATTCTCGGACCTAAAACAAAATTTAGAGTTCGAGTCTGATTATCTTTGGGATAAAAATAAAATATATTCACATACAAAATCAAACCAAAAAGAACGAGGAACAATCCCAAAAATCAAGCGGATTTATCGACGTGGATTCGCAACAAAAGGTTAAGCCTTTGAGTTCCTAGAGTTGCTTTTTCTTATGTTTTATACTATGTTATTTATTTTCTTTTCTCCTAAATTTTGAGATAGATTTGATTTTCGTCATCGACCTAGGATTTATTTTATTCCTTTTATTCTTTAAAATTTATTTTATTAATTCTTTTTATTTATTTATTTATTCATTTAACTGTTCTTTTATTTATTTTATTATGTAGATTTCTTTTACTTATTCCTTTAATTTATTTATTTGCGGGACTTTTGTAATTAAATACATGTTAGAATACCCCCATGAAGGGAATTAAAATTATTTCGGGATAATAGACCTCACCTTTTGGCATTCCATCATTTTCATTAAATAAAAATGAACCACAAATCTGTAAATAAAATGAACTATTTTCTTCCAAAATAAGAATTTTTAAACACCGAGATTTTTATTAGGCCACACGGGCCTCCTCAAAATTAAATCGAACATACGTCAAAATGATGTGCTATACCTGTGTTAACCTTTGTGGATGCAGGTTGATTAGGTTAGATGTACACCTATGATTTTATTTTCCTTTAGGTATTGCAATTATTATTTTTAAAGGATATGTAATCAATAGATTATGCGGGCGGTTACATCCCTCGAGGTTTTGTAATTTGTAGTCTTTACTTTTTTCCGCATTTATTCATTGCACTATGTATGTATTTATTACTTTTTGCATGCGCAATAAATCAAACCATAAACACGAAAATGACATAAGTTCGAATATGCATAATTAAGAAATACGGTTTTTTTGTAGATGTAATTTAATGTGATCCAACAAGTGTTAGACATGATGTATGCCCTAGAGGTAATTAGACCGATATATCTTAATTAGTTATATTGTACAAATGGTTTCGTATTATTATTATTAATATTAAAGACATCTTTGTTATTTATCAGTGCTTTTATTTATTTATAAATCTCGCTGGTATCATATATGTATAATATTATGTATATGTGCATTGATAAGATAAAGTCCATGACTACTTCATACTATAAAAGTGCAAGGACATAGTGGGAGCTATGTGGTGTGAGAACTGCACATACGTGTTACTATGAATAGTCTAAATATCCTTAGTCATAGTTTTATTGAGACTGGACATCAATGAAGCAGACACACTAGCATGTGTAGGCTTACTCCTTGTATTAGATCCAATCAATCGATCTCACGTGCTGAAGGTGGTACCTTGAGTTAAAACATGAATGTATTCGAGTAATACGTTTAAAACCGTTATATGGCAGACACTCGGAAATAATTATATTTATGTGTTGATGTCATGTCTTATTGCAGTAGTAGTATAAGTATCCTCAGACTTGAGATACTGGTTACCTTATGTAGGAGTTGATATACTTTTGGTCATACTTATTCATACACTGGTGATGAGGATGACACGGGTGACTACGGGTATAGTGATGATCACATGTTGGTAAACCGAGTAGTCAAGATGGGATCCATCGCTCCTAATATAGTGATTTAGTAATATTATGGGAGATTTACCTTAGGGCCCCTTGTTGAAGAGACACATTCATAAACCTCTTATCAGAGTATAAGATTGATAGAATGATTTTCTAGTCAATCCAGATACATTTTGGGGAGTGGTGTTCTTCATAAACAAGTCTAATTCTAGGATAGCTACGACTATTACATGAGCTAACACTTAATCTGAGATCAATAAATTGAATGGTACTTAACCTGATAGAAAGAGTGTCTATATTGGTTACTACTGCAGAACTGGATCAAGTCACAAGCACGTGACGTTCTAAGTATCAGGGGATCATATACCTTTGCTAGAAAGCCCATTTGATCGTCTAGAGTTATTGGGTTACATATTAGTATGAAACACTGTGTCTAAAGGTTCCTGCATGGGAAGCCAAGTTCAGGTTAACCTCTAGCAACTCTACACTTCGGGATCCTATGAGGTCACACACTTTGGATCTTTATTGGACTAAGTAAAGAACCTATAGACTGGGTCTATACCTAGAATATTTCATTTGTTGAATTCGTTAGAAGAACTATTAATTGGTTGGACCAAATTAATAATTAAAGCAAATAAAGAGAAAATAGGGAAAATTGCACGGAGTGGAGCAAGGGAATTTTTCCCGTTATGAGTGGCCCCAAACGAAGATGCGATGTTCGAAGTGGGGCCTGCGTAGTTGCCCCATGAGTTGAAAAGATTGAGGGCTACTAGCGCTTGAGGTAAGCCCCCACGCCCTAGCGGGCTATAAGGGGCAGTGCATGCATGATGCACGAGTAAGCCCGTAAGCATGGGGTTGCGAGAAGGCTCTCATGCCCATACTTGTGGCACAAGGCAAGCCCTCTAGGGCTTGTCTTGTGATGGGAGTCGCGGATTAGCCGGGGGTCAAAGTTGCCCGCACGGCTAACCCGCTTGTGGGATGGGAATATTCCCATCCCACATTGTTTTTTAAGGGGAGTCAAACACTCTCCCTTTCCCTATAAATAGGCCCCCTCTCTTATTACTCCACACTTCAGCTTAACCTTTCTCTCTAAGTTTGACATTTGATTCTTCATGAGTTGTGCGAGATCCTCCACGAGTTTCTCCAAGCAACAAAGAATTATTTTAGAAGGCTCTTTCTATTTTTTAGTGCGCCTTCTTATTTTATATTTTCGGGTTAGTCTTGGAGCGGTCTAGCAGCTGCTATATACTAACGGGTTCTACCTCAATGAGGTTTTGGTCGGTGAAGATCTGTGTGGATCAACCATAGAGGCTATCCTAGTTTGGAGGCTTGTGCTAATGGAATTCTATCTAATTGCTCTAACTGCATCAAAATCAAAGAGAGAAGCATGCATCAATTGGTAACACTCTAATCCAAGATGCTAGGGCTTTTTTTATAAGTTTTATAAACCTATTGGTATCTATGGAACATTTCAACTTAGGTTATATCAATCATAGCATGCTTAGGAGATCCTTTTAGGTTAATTTTATGTTTTGAAAATCCCCCTTGCAAAGTTCCATGTTCAATTACTATCTTGATTAACCAGCACTAGCATCAGAGCCTGCCTTATGCTATGCATGATTAATTATATTATGTTGACATTGATATTTTCTGTGAATTGATTAAAGTATGCTATGCATGACTTAGGTTTCAATTCTTGTTATAGAAAATGATGTGATAACTAGATTAATGTTTTGCTCAAACTTAGTCTATGTGATTATCATATAAAATAAGCAATGTTTTACCACACGTGTAAATGCTTAAATTGAGGGTTGTCCCATACTTTACTCAATTAAAGAAAGAAAATCTTTAAATCATAGTTATCTGTGGTACAACGAATCGAAGTGCCCATGGTTATTTCGGCAAGGATTGGACTTGGCTACTCATTCACTTTAAGGGGGCCTCTCCTCCCTGGAAATCTCCATCGGTATTAGGTTCAAGTGTACCCAAGGGACTTTTATGACTTAGCTGATTTCTAGTGTGGGAATTGGATTCTGCATATGGTTTTATAAACGTGGTTTAAGTTGTTTAATTAAAACTTATAGACATAGGTGCAAGAACTTAACATGGACCTTGTTTTGTTTTGCATGATATGTGGAGTCTTGGTATAATGGAATGATTATGATGTACCAGTCTTGCGCATGTTCCATTTAGAGTTAACAGTTCCAAATAGCCCAGAATTATTATTATCATAATCATATCCATCATATAAGATCTAGACTAGGGAGAGACCAGCGGCACCAATAAAATCTCTACAACATTATTAAGGTGGTAGATTATCTTCTCGTCATAAGTTGTGATATGAACCTTATTTACTGATGTATGCACATGTACAACATGCCTTCCCTTAACATGTGTTGGTCATGAGACTAGATGGGGTTAATGCCTTAACCAAAATGGGTTAGTTGTCCATATCATTGGAGCTAATGCTAGATTGGAGACACATTTGAAGAGTCATACAATTAGGTGTGCACATCTCGAAAAAGGGAACTCAAATAGATTAGCAAGTGCATGGGATGTAAATGGACGGGTTCCAACCATGGTTGTCTCATTATGGCTTGACCTGCTCTAGTGGGGGTCATGAGAAGCTGTTATAGATGCTACCTACTAAGGAAAATTGGTCTGACCAAATTTCTCAAATTTAAATAGAAGGGGCTATTTGAATGTCGAGAATATATTAGGAATTATGTATTTAATTAAAGACCTTTTATTGAATCCATGTATATATACTGATGTCTAAACAAATTCTATCTTATATCTGGGTTGAACAATGAATCCAAACACAAATCTTTGTAGGATAATTGATAATAAATTAACAGGAATCAACTTTGACGATTGGTTCAAAGCTCTTAGAAAGGAGCTTCAGAAAAGCCACATGGTTTATGTCCTAGATAATTCTAAACCAGTCAATCCTGATGATGAGGCTTCTATCTAAGAAAAAGAAGCTTATCATAAGCACAAGAAGGATGCTTTCGTGGTGTCACTCTTGAGGCTCGAACCCATGACCTTGAAGCTTAAGAAGCAACATGAAGGTATTGACCTAAAATCCATGCTAATTCATCTTAGAGAAATTCATGAGGGTATGAGAATTGAAGGGAATGAAATATTGAGATTCTTCTATACTTCTGGGAGAATTGATGGGATCCTAGCCACTAAGCGATGCATAAAATACTTTCAGTATGCAAGGAAATTGGCTCAGTTAGGAATCGATATAGATTCCAAGCTTGACATATAGATTATGATAGAAAGTTTATATGATAAATATTCACCTTTTGTGATAGATTATCTTATATCAAGAAAGACCAATAAGACATTTGAGTTTATTAAGAAACTTATAAGTGTTGAAGAAGGTCTAAGGGTTAGAGGAACAAGTACCTTGGCAAGTAAAACTTGCATCAAAGGTAAAGGTTTAAAACCCCTCAACAGGTGGTAAAAAAATGTGGTTAGTGAAAAGGAGAAGCCCAAAGGAATATGTATCATGTGCGGAAGGCCCAGACACTGGAAATGTGATTGCAAAGCTCTGATTTTTGAAAAAGTGAAGAAGAAGCCAAGTGAGGCATCTACTTCAGGTATGTTCATGATAGAGAGTTTCTCTATAGTTCCCTATGAAACTACTTGGGTATTGGATATTGTTTGTAGTTCTCATATCTGTACTTTTATGCAGGGATTGTGGAATAGTAGGAGGCTTGCAAAGAGGGAAATGGATCTAAGAGTTGAAAATAGAGCATGGGTTACTACAATAGCTATAGGGACATATAGCCTTCGTTTGCCTAGTGACTTAGTTTTAGTTTTGAACAATTGCTATTATACTCATGTTGTCACTAAGAATAGTATTTCTGTTGCACTTTTAGCAACAGAGGAATTTGAGATTTTATTTTCTAATAATAATTTGTCAAATTCGACTTGATAATTTTCTTTATGCTTGTGGACTATCTGTGAATGGAATTTATGTTCTAGATACTAAAACTAAAATTCTAAACATGAACATTATTAATAAATCGAGATTGGATAATGAGAAATCATCATACTTATTACATTATCTCCTAGGCTATATAAATGAGACTCGCTTAACTAAGTTACACAAATGTGGAGACTTGGGCCCAAAGGAATAGGAATCCCATGGTGTGTGCTAACCTCGTTTAAAGGGGAAAATGACTAAGAAACCTTTCAAAGGAGAGGGTCAGCGTGCCACTAGTACCTTAGAAATAATACATTCTAATGTATATGGTCCAATGAGTGTTAAGACACACGAGGGTTTCATCTACTTCATAACCTTTATTGATGATTATTCATGACATGGTTAGATGTACCTTATGAGGCACATGTTTGAGAGTTTTGAGAAATTTAAAGAGTTGAAAACCGAAGTAGAGAAACAACTTGGGAAAAGTATCAAGACCCTTTAATCTGATTGAGGTAGGGAGTACTTAAGCTAAGAGTTTTAGGATTATCTAAGGGATAATGGTATTTTATCCCAGTGGAATAAAAAATCCTTGTTTCCAGAAATGCTCAATTTCTCAAGAAGGAGCATATACTTGCGAAAGCTAGTGGGAGCAATCTTGAGTTAGGCACTCAAGAAGATTAAATAGAAAATCAACTAACTATTCCTACACCTGTCACACAAGATAGTGTAAACATGGAATAACCTACTATAACATCGACATTACATAGGTAAGGCCATGCTCCAATCGCTCTTGAGAGATATGGGTTTCTCATCACTGATGATAAACATCTCTTCCTTATGGAACATGATGAACTCAAGACTTACAAGGAGGCAATGGAAGGCTCAGAATTTGATAAATGGTTTACAACCATGAGGTTAAAGATGGACTCGATGTAGGAAAATCAACTCCAGAGCTTGATTGATACTCCAATTGGGATTAGGCCCATAGGATGAAAGTAGGTTTTCAAAAAGAAAACTGACATGGATGGTAACATAATTACCTATAAAGAAAGGCTGGTTGCAAATGTTACAGTCTAAAAGAAGGCATTGACTATGATGAAACCTTTTCACCGGTGGCCATGCTGAAGTCTATTAGGATACTCCTTACCATCACCGCTAATCATGATTATGAAATTTGGTAGAAGAATGTGAAAACAACATTTCTTAATGGGAATCTTGAACGGGATGTGTATATGGATCAACTTGAGGGTTTTACATCCAAGGATGGCTTGAAGGTATGCAAGTTGTATAAGTCCATTTATGGACTTAAGCAAGCATCAAGGAGTTGGAATATTAGGTTTGAGGAGACAATCCGAGAAATTAGTTTTGTGTCAAATGCTAATGAGCCTTATGTATATAAGAATGCTAGTGAGGGTGAGATCATTTTCCTTGTATTATATGTCGATGACATATTACTGATAGGAAACTATGTTCCTTTTCTTCAGACAGTTAAGTCATGGTTGTCAAAGAAGTTCTCCATGAAAGACCTTGGTGAAGGAGCCTTTTTACTTGGTATAAAGATCTACCGAGATAGATCCAGAAGGATGCTAGGTCTTTCACAAAGTACATGCATAAACAAAGTTTTGGCTAAATTTAACCTTGAACAGTCAAGAAAGGGTTATCTCCCAATATCTCATGGAATTAACCTTTCTAAATCTAAGTGTCCGAGAACACAAGAGGAGGGACTACGCATAAATGGAATACCCTATGCCTCAGTGATATGATACATCATGTATGCTATGGTAAGCACTCGGCCTGACGTCTCACATGAGTTGAATATCACAAAAAGATTTCAATCTGACCCATGTGAGAAGAATTGGATGGCCATCAAAACTATTCTTAAATACTTACGAAGAAATAAGGATATGTTTTTGGTATATGGAGAAGGTGATCTCTTTGTGAAGGGATACACCGACATGAGTTTTCAGTCTGACAAGGACTATTATATATCCCAATCGGGGTATGTGTTTATGTTAAATGGAGGGCAGTTGTTTGGAAAAGTTTCAAACATGATAGGACTGTCGATTCAACCATAGAATCTTAGTATATAGTTGCTTCAAAAGTAGCTAAGCAAGTTATCTCGTTAAAGAGATTTATTGGTGATCTTGGTATGGTATCCAGCATTGTTAACCGAAGAGAAACGGACACGTACTCTAAAATTACCATCTCATTCAGGAGATAGTAGCTGGAATAGATATAAGCTTAGAATATATCCCAGCAGATAAGAATCTAGTTGATGGGCTGACTAAGCCATTGACTCAAGTTAAGCATGACCAGCATGTTAATGAGTATGGTATGAAGCACATGGGAAATTATCTCTAGTGCAAGTGGGAGATTGTTAGACATGATGTATGCTTTAGAGGCAACTAGGGTGATATATATTAATTACTTATAATGTACAAACAATTTCATATTATTATTATTCATAATAAAAGCATCTTTGTTACTTATCAGTGTTTTTTTATGTATCTCGCTGGTATCATATATGTATAATATTATGTATATGCTCATTGATAAGACAAAGTTTGTGACTACTTCATAGCATAAAAGTGCAAGTACATAGTGGGAGCTATATGGTGTGAGAACTGCACATACATGTTACTATGAATAGTGTAAATATCCCTAGTCATAGTTTCATTAAGACTGGACATCAATGAACTGGACAAACTAGCATGTGTAGGCTTACACCTTGGATTAGATCCAAGTAGCCGATTCATGAGCTGAAGGTGGTACTTTGAGTTAACACATGATTATATACAGGTAATACATTGGAGACCGCTATAAGACAGACACTCAGAAAAAACTATATCCATATGTTCATGTCATATTTTATTGCACTAGCAGTACAAGTATCCTCAGACCTGAGATATTGGTTACCTTATGCAGGAGTTGCTATACTTTGGGTCATACTTATTTATACCCTGGTGATAAGGATGACACGAGTGACTGCGGGTATAGTGATGATCACATTTTGGTAAGTTGAGTAGTCAAGATGGGACCCATCGCTCGTGATATAGTAATATAATGGGAGATGTACCTTAGGGCCCCTTGTTGATAAGACACTCTAATAAACCTCTAATCAGAGTATAAGATTGATTGAATAGGTTTCTAGTCAATCTTGATACATTACGACGAGTGGTGTTCTTCGTCAACAAGTCTAATTCCAAGATAGCTACGGCTATTACATGAGCTAACACTTAATCAAAGCTCAATAAACTAGTTGGTAATTAACCTGATGGAAGAAGTGTATTGTATTTGTTACTACTGCAGAACTAGATCAAGTCACAGGCACATGACGTTCCTAGTATCAAGAGATTATACACCTTTGTTAGAAAGCTCATTTGATCATCTAGAGTTATCAAGTTCTATATCAGTCTAGAGCATTGTGCCTAAAGGTTCCCAGATGGGATGCCAAGTTTAGGTTAACCTCTAGCGGCTCTATACTTTGGGATCCTATGAGGTCACACACTTTGGGTCTTTATCTGACTAAGTAAAGAACCTATAGACTAGGTCTATGCTGAGTATATTTTATTTATCAAATTCATGAGAAGAATTATTAATTGGTTGGACCCTAAACGAACACAGGATGTTCAAAGTGGGGCCTGCACAGCTGCCCCACAAGCTTAAAAGCTCTTAGCCCGCTAGCACATGAGGTAAGCCTCCACGCGCTAACGGGCTGCAGCCTGCAATTGCTGCCTATGGAAGAGCTAGTGTGAGCTTGCCACATAAGCCTACTTGTGCAGTGCGTGGGAAAACCGGCAAGCATGTGCTTGCAAGAAGGCCCAGAAGCCCATGTTTGCGGCACAAGGCAAGCTCGATAGGTGCTTACCTTATCATTGGAGCTGTGGGTTTGCCCACTGGTCCAAGTGACCCTCGTGGCTAACCCGCTTGTGGGATGGGATAATTCCCATCCCACATTGTGTTTTAAAGGAGTCAAACACTCCCCCTTTCGCTATAAATAGGCCTCCCCTCTCTCATTATTCAACACTTCAACTCAGCCTTTCTCTCTGAATTTGACATCTCTTTCTTTGTGAGTTTTGCGAGATCCTCCACTAGTTTCTCCAAGAAACGAAGAATTCTTTATATGGCTCTTTCTATCTTGAAGTGAGACTTCTCGGTATAAATAAAGTCTATAAGTTCTTTACTTAATCTGGTTATGACCCAAAGTGTGTGACCTCATAGGATCTTGAAGTATAGAGCCTAAACTTGGCTTCCCATCTAAGAACCTTTAGGCTCAATGTTCCAGATCGATATGGAACACGATAACTCTAGACGATCAAATGGGCTTTCTAGCAAAGGCTTATAATCCCTAGATTCTCAGAATGTCACATGCTTGTGACTTGATCCAGTTCTACAATAGTAACCAATACAATACACTCCTTCCATCAGTTTTAGTACCATCTAATTTATTGAGATCAAATTAAGCATCAGCTCATGTAATAGCCATAGCTATCTTAGAATTAAGCTTATTCACGAAGAACACCATTCACTATAATGTATCAAGATTGACTAGAAACCTGTTCTATCAATCTTATACTTTGATTAGAGGTTTATGAGTGTGCTTCTTCAATAAGAGGCCTTAAGGTACATCTTCCGTTATATCACTACATCAGGAGCGATGTATCACATTTTGACTACTTGGCTTACCAGTGAATGATCATCAATATACTCATAATCACCATATCATCCTGATCACCAGGGTATGAATAAGTATGACCTTAAGTATAGTAACTCCTACATAATGTAACCAGTTTCTCAGGTTTTAGGATACTTTTACAGTTATTGCAATAAGACATGACACCAACACATGGATATAGTTATTTCTGAGTGTCTGTCTTTAGCGGTCTCCAATGTATTACCTCGAATACATTCATGTGTTAACTCAAGGTACCATTTTTAACTCGTGAGATCAGCTGCTTGAATCTTATCCAAGGAGTAAGCTTGCACATGTTAGTCTGCTCGCTTCATTGATGTCCAGTCTCAATGAAACTATGACTAGAGATATTTAGACTATTCATAGTAACACGTGTGTGTAGTTCTCACACCACATAGCTCCCACTATGTCCTCGTACTTTCACACTATGAAGTAGTCATGGAATTTGTCTTATCAATGCACATATATAATAATGCATATATATGATACCAATGAGATACATAATATAAATGAACATTGATAAATAACAAATATGCCTTTATTATTATTATTATTAATCTAAAATCACTTGTACATTATAACTAAATAAGATATATCGCCCTAATTGCCTCTAAGGCATACATCATATCTACAAATCTCCCACTTGCACTAGAGCCTATTACCCATGTGCTTCATGCCATACGCGTTAACATGCTAGTCATGCTTAACCTGAGTAAAAGGCTTTGTTAGTCCATCCGCTAGAATCTAATATTTAGGGATGTATTCTAAGCTTATATCCTTTCTAGATACTATCTCTTGAATGAGATGGTATTTTCTGAGTACATGTTCATTTCTCTAATGAGATTGTGTTTCCTTTGCCTGAGGAATAGCCCCATATTTATTATAGTAGACTACTATTAGATTTATAATGCTGGACACCATACCAAGATCAACAATATATCCCTTTAAGCTAGATAGCTTGCTTAGCTGCTTCTGAAGCAGCTATATACTAAGATTCAATGGTTGAATCGATAGTCGTATTTTGTTTGAAACTTTTCCAAACAATCGTCCTTCTATTTAACATAAAAACATAACATGTCTAGGAATTGTAATCATCCCAGTGAAACTGAAAAACTCACGTTAATGTATCCCTTCACACAGAGATCACCTTCTCCATATACCAAAAACATATCTTTAATTCTATGTAAGTACTTAAGGATAGTTTTAATGACCATCTAGTGCTTCTCACCTGGATCAGATTGAAATCTTCTTGTGATGCTCAACGCATGTGAGACATCAAGTTGAGTGCATACCTATAGCATACATGGTGATCCTATCACTGAAGTATAGGGTATTCCATTCATATGCAGTCTCTCCTCTTATATTCTCAAACACTCAGATTCAAAAAGGTTAATCTCATGAGACTTTGGGAGATAAGCCTTTCTTGACTACTCAAGGTTAAATCTAGCCAAAACCTTATCTATGTATCTACTTTGAGAAAGACCTAGCAGCCTTCTAGATCTATCACGGTGTAGTATAAAAGATGCTTCTCTAAGGTCTTTCATGGAGAACTTCTTTGACAACCATGACTTGACTATTTGAAGAAAAGGAACATCATTTCCTATCAATAATATGTCATCGACATATAATACAAGGAAAATGATCACACTCCCACTAGCCTTCTTATATACATAGGGCTCATTAGCGTTTGACATAAAACCAATTTCTAGGATTATCTCGCTAAACATAATATTCCAGCTCCTTGATGCTTGCTTAATTCCATAAATGGATCTTTGCAACTTGCATACCATCGAGCCATCCTAGGATGTGAAACCTTTGGGTTGTGTCATATACACATCCTTATCCAAGTCCCCATTAAGGAATATTGTTTTCACATCCATCTGTCATATCTCATAATCGTTATGAGCAGCGATGGCAATGAGTATTCTAATAGACTTCAACATGGCTACTAGTGAAAAGGTTTCATCATAGTCAGTGCCTTCCTTTTGACTGTAACCTTTTACAACTTGCCTTGCTTTATTGGTAATTATATTACCGTCCATGTCAGTTTTCTTCTTGAAAACCTATTTGCATCCTATGAGCTTAATCTCACTTGGAGCATCAACTAAGCTTTTAAGTTAGTTTTCATACATGGAGTCTATCTTTGACTTCATGGGTGTTAACCATTTTTCAGACTCTGAGCCTTTCATTACCTCCTTGTAAGTTTTGGGCACATCATATTCTATAAGGAAGATATGTTTATCATCAGTGATGAGAAAACCATATCGCCACAGGCATGATTGGAGCCCGACCTGAACTACTTAATTTCGCTGTTATAATAGGTTGTTCTATGCTTACACATTCTTGTGTAACAAGTGTAAGAACAATCAGTTGATTGTCTATTTGATATTCTTAAGTGCTTAACTCAAGATTTCTCCCATTAGCTTAAGCAAGTATATGCTCCTTCTCAAGGAATTGAGCATTTCTAGAAACAAGTACCTTTTTTCCATGGGATCATAAAAGTATAACCCATAGTCTTCATAGGGTAACCTACAAACAAACACATTTTAGACTTAGCACCCGGCTTATCTTAAATTGGCCTTTATACATAAGCAGGACATCTTCAAACTCTCAGGTGAGAAAGAGTTTGTTTCTTACCATACCACAATTCATATGGTGTTTGATAAACTAAGTTTAAGGGCACTCTATTTAGAATATAAACTACGCTCTCAAGTGTATAACCCCAAAAGGATCTGCTGAGTTCTATTTAGCTCATCATGAACGAAACCATATCGAGTAGGGTTTGATTTCTCCTTTTTGACACTCCATTCTGTTGGGGTGTATAAGGAGGTGTCCAATGGGATAAAATACCGTTATCCCTTAGATAATATTGAAACTCTTGGATTAAGTATTCACTACCTTGATTAGATCGAAGGGTCTTGTTACTTTTCCCAATGTGTTTCTCTACTTCGGTTCTAAACTCTTTAAATTTCTCAAAACTTTTAAACTTGTGCTTCATTAGTTACAGATAACCATATTGCGAGTAATCGCCAATAAAAGTTGTAAAGTAGATGAAACCCTTATGTGTCTTTACACTCATTATACCACATACATCGGAATGCATTATTTCCAATGTACTAATGGCATGTTGACCCTTTCCTTTGAAAGGTTTTTTAGTCATCTTTCCTTTTAAACAATGTTCACACGCCCCATAAGATTCCCATTCCATTGGGCCCAAGTCACCACATTTGTGTAACTTAGTTAAGCGAGTCTCATTTATAGGGCCTAGATGATAATGCCATAAGTATGAGGATTTCTCATTATCAAACTTCAATTTCTTAACAATGTTCATATTTAGAATTTCATTTTTAGTAACTAAAACATAAATTCCACCAACACATATTCCACATGCATAAAGAACATTATCATGCTAAATTTGACAATTATTATAAGAAAATAAAATATTAATTCCATATGTTGCTAAACGCGCAATAGAAATAATATTCTTAGTGACAACATGAATATAATAGTAATTGTTCAAAACTAAAAGTAGACCACTAGGCAAACGAAGGCTATATATCCCCACAGCTGTTGCAGCAACCCGTTCTCCATTTCCAACTCTTAGGTCCATTTGCCTCGTTGCTAGCCTTCTACTATTCCACAACCCCTGCATAGAAGTATAGATATGATTATCACAACCAATATCCAATACCCATGTGGACTCATAAGAAACTGTAGAGAAACTCTTTATCATGAACATACTTAAAGTAGATGCCTCAATACGCTTCTTCTTCACTTGTTTAGAAATATGAACCTTGTAATCCTTCTTTTAGTGGCTGGCTTTGCTACATCAGAAGTAGACATTTGTAGTTCATTTCTTACTTTTCTTCCTCTTACAGATTTTCTTCTTGGCACTCAAACTCTTTCCAAAGTGAGACCCACCCTTGGAAGGCTTGGTTTTCTCAACTAATAGTAAAGCCTTAGGATCCATTATAATTTTAAGCTCTACTATTTTCATCATGTTGACCAACTCAGGCAGTGTGGCATCGATCTTGTTCATATAATAATTAGTCACAAATTATGAAAAAATATCAATAGATGAAGCAAGAATCAGATCTACACACACTTCATGATCACAAAACCTATTCGAGTCAGCTTCTCTATATAACCCAATAGTTTAAAAGCATGTTGTGGTGCTAAAGTGCCAGCCTACATCTTCATTCTGAATAAGAGTTTTAATGTATCAAATCTCCAGAACCTAGCTTGCTTTGAGAAGAGCTCTCAAATATGGAGAATCATGGTGTCTAAGTCCATACTCTCATGTTGTTTCTAAAGCTTAGAGTTCATGGTTGCCAGCATTATGCAAGCTGTTGTTTCACGATCCTTTCTATGCTTCTCCCATGCCTCATGTATATTGGCATCAGTATCAGCATCAGGTTCATCAGGGAGGGTCTCATAAAAGATGTAAGCTCTCCTTTCAGATCTAAGGACTATCCTCATCGCCCTGAACTAATTAGTAAAGTTTGAACCATCTAGTTTGCAAAGGTTTATATTTAGATTCATTGTTCAACCAAGATATAAGATAGAAATTATTCATACATTAGTATATGTACATGCATTTAATATAAGGTCTTTAATTAAATACATAATTCTTACTATTTTCTCGACATTCAAATAGCACCTTATATTTAAATTCTAGAAATTTAGTCTAACCAATTTTCCTTAGTAGGTAGCATCCATGGCCACTCATCATGACACCCGCTATAGTAGGTAAAGCCATAATAATACAAACATGATTGGAACTCATCCATTTGCATCACATGCAATTGCTAATCCATTTGAGTTCTCTTTCTCGAGACGTGCATACCTAATTGTACGACTCCTCAAATATGTCTCCAATCTAGCATTAGCTCCACTAACATGGACAACTAACCCATTTTGGTTAAGGCATTAACCCCATCTAGTCTCATGACTAAACACATGTTAAGGGAAAAGCATGTTGTACATGTCCTTACATCCATTAATAAGGCTCATATAATGACTTATGATGGGAAGACTATTTACCACCTTAATATTATTTTAGGGATTTTATTGGTGAAGTTGATCTTGCCCTAGTCTAGGTCTTATACGACGGATATGATTATGATAATTGTTGGTTCTTAAACAGCTTGTAAACAACCACAGAAGGGGGGTAAATGTGAATCTTGGTTACTTTTTAAGATTTGCAAAAAATTAATTAACCAAGTTGGTTTTTTAGATGCATGATGAGTTATGCGTGCTGAGTTGATCTAAAAACTTATAAACTGCTCAGCTTCGCTAGCACAGTTTCTCTTTAATCTCTTGTTGGGTACTTTACTCAGCTCGGATCAGTTTTTCAAGAAAAAACACTTAACAATAGAAAGAATGATGAATGAGCTGGGCGCAGTAAAAACTAAAGCTTAAGTTCAGAACTTCAACACCAGGTTTTATCCAGGTTCGGCCTCGAGCCTACCTCTAGTCCATGGATTTCTTTTCCGAGCTTTAATCCACTAGTGTTCGTTCCTTACTTAGGCGAAGCAGCCATTATAGCGGGCAGATACAGTTTTACAAAAAAATACCTTTCTTTCTAACTACCACTCAACTCAGTTTGGGTACCCTTCCCAAACTGACACTCAGATTTGAAATGAAAGTGCGAACTAAGTTCAACTTATAAAACATTGAATCCTTACAATGTTAAATCTAAGTAATTGACTCTCTCTATCACAAACTGATTTGAAATGGTTATTTGCTGATTGCTTAAATTTGAAATGGTTGTTTGCTAGGAGTATTTTCGCAGAGTTTCAGCTCTTAAAGAGTTTCAGCTATGCTTTTATCTTCTATTTATACTTGAAGCTTTACGAAGTATCCGTTGCAAACTTCTCATCCTTGCAGTTCTTCGATTTATCTTCTCTTTATATCTTTCGAATCTTCTTGTTGGAGACAGATTCTAGGACATTTAGAGATAGAAATTTGAATGTTGAGGCGTGATAAAATCCCATTGAGAAATTCTTGTTTATCTTCAAGAAAAATAGATTAGAGAGAGAGGCACGCGAAGTGCAATGTGGAGTCTTGTGATTAGTTGATATTGCTGAAGCTTGCAGAGATGCGTGGAGACATTGAGAAAATGGTGCATGTTAGAGGATTCTTTTTTTCTTAGACTTTAATGAGGAATCTCCTACATTCCATACTGACACCTTTTTGAATTGTGAGGACCACTTGAATTCTTTATTATTGTTAGCTCTTTTTATCCTGAAAAGCATTGAAAGAATATTATGTTTCTCACAGAAGACATTAGAAGCACATGTTCCATTTAATACTTTAACTGTCAATGAATTCAGCTTTAAACCATTAAAAGCTAATTCAGCACAACTTAGTTTATATACTTCTAAACTATGCAGTACTCAGCACAGACTCAGCTTTTCCTACTCTAAGCCGTAACTTAATTAATTACTTAGCAAACTGAGTTGTTTTTCCATAAACAAACTCAAGTTAGCTTCATTAATTAAGAGTATACTTAGTTCTCAATTAATTTCACTATCCTAGTTAGTTTGTTATTTCCAAAACATTTAAGTTCTATGAAGTACTATTAACTTGGGTTCTATAATCTCCCCCAATTTGAATAGATAGCAAACCAGGTAGTAGAAGAGATTAATTGAATAAAATAGTTTAGAGATATCAGAAATACCTAGCAAGTGATGTAAGACTTCCTTGTGTTGAGTGACTTCCCTTAGTCTGCTTTAACTCCCCCATACTAAGTGAGTCTTCTACAAGCAGCTCAGCTCCCCCATACTTAGAGGATTTTTCTTCATTTTGGGACTTTGTCTTACTTTAGCTTTTCTTTGAAATTGGTCTCTTGTATGAGTTCCTACATCAGATATCCATCACACATTAAAAACATACATATAGCAAAATAATTTAAAGTTAATAAGATTTTAACTTGAGATAGAACGAGTGATTTTTATTGATTCAAAAATGATTTAGTTTGTACATTACTTATGTCTTGAACTAAGATTATACTGCTAAGTCCTATTACACGTCTAACTACAAGGTACAAGGCTTTTCTATTTTCTATGTGCTGAGGAGGAAGAACAAGCAATCTTATCTTGATTTGCCTTTGGATTTTGCTGCTGAGGAGATGGAGGATGAGGACACCTTGTGTGAGCGGGTGACACGAAGCATGTGAGCTAAGAGCGTGCGAAGATAAGAGGCGCGGTCCACCGAGGTGTTTTGAAAAGAGGTGCACCAGGTCATGGGACCCGGAAAGGTTTTGAAAAGAGAGAGTGAAAAACATTTTAGATCGGTTCGAACCCGAATCCACCATCTCTTAGTGTGGAGTAGCCACCTGGATTAACTCTTTCCAGGAATTAGAGTCTTGTGAGGCTTAAAGTCCGGGGGACGGCCCACTAAGACATAGAGATTCAGGTCCGGGGTAAGTTGCTTATTTCTCATTGGATCACATTATATTACATCTATAGAAAACCGTATTCTCTTAATTGTTCACATTCACGCTTAGGTCATTTTTTATTTTAAATGCATGATTCACGTATGGTGAAAATAATAAATCATCCACAAGGCGAAATAATAAACCATCCACAAAGTAGTAAGTATATGTAGAAAATAAACGTGAAAAATAAAGATTACAAGGCTTCAAAAATATGGGGATGCAACTACCCGCTAACCTATTAATAACATTTCCCAAAAAAATGAAATTGCGATACCCGAAGGAAAATTAAAATCCTAAACATACATATAATCCTAATCTACCTGCATCAACAAAGGTTAGTATAGGGAATATCACATATACGTTCGATTTTTAATTTAGCGAGGCTCGTGTGGCCTAAAAAAATCAATCGCGATAATGTGTTTGTTATTTAAATAAAATAGTACATTTTATTAGCATGTTGGTTTCTCATTTTAATTAATGAAATTGCTAGCATGGTAAATTAGTGAGGGCTGTTATCCGGGAATATATTTTATTCCCTTCGTGGGAGTATTCTGACATACATCTCCTTTTAATAAAGAAAAATAGATGAAGAATTACAACATTTTAATTAAATAAAAATCCTACGTTCAAAAATGTAATCAAAAGAAGAAGAAGAAAACGAAAAGCACGGAAATTGCAGTTCTAGGAACTCAGAGGCTTACCCTTACGGAATGAATCCACTTCAAAGATATCCGATCGGCCGTTGAAAATCCTCCTCGTCCTTTAGCTTAGGTAAAAGTTGTTGTGAAGGTCCAAAAATGTTCTTTTAGTTCGTGGAAATTGAAGCAGTACTAAAAGCTATATCTTTGTTTGTATATTTTTTCGACTCTTGATTATAGAAAAAGACCCGACTATTTATAGGAGAAATCTCGAAAATACAAAAAAGGTAAGTTTTTCTGGCGAGGCCCCTCGCTATGTCTTTGGCAAGGCAGCCTCGGCAAGTTTGGCTAGGCTTGCCATGCCAAGTTTGGCCTGCCTCGCAAAGTTTGGCAAGGCTTCCTCGCCAAGGTGTTTCGGCGAGGCTTCCCTCGCCAAAGCCCATTGTTTGGCGAGGCATTCCTCGGACCTGGGATTCAGTCTCCCTTAGGTTTCTATTTCTTGAATTTTTTTATTATTATTATATTTTTTGTATTTTCATATTTTTTTTATTTAATTTCTGAGTAAAATTAAATAACGTCCTTCTGAATTTAGAGACAAGGAGGATTCCTATTCGGATACATCTGGATACTCGAAAATTGTGTGATTCAAGGACAAAATCCCAAAAAGCCGTCATCATTGAATGTGCAAGCTGGTACAAAATCTCGTGCTCACAGCTGCCCCTTGTGTGATCATCACTGGTTGTATAACCAGTATGATCACATGAAACTAGCGTAGGGATAGAGAGAATACCTGACCAGTTTGGTTGGTGACTTCTTGTTCCCAATTGGTGATAAAATAGGCCTTCCTTTCTAGCGTTGTGTCTTCATATGGTTATCCGTTTCTTTCTTCGAAATCCTTTAGGTATTTGGTACCCCTTGTGGGAGGGTCTATTGTTTCTTTCTACGGCACCCCCTTCATTGTCGGCATTTGTTTTTTCTCGGCTGCGATTATCGTGTGCCTCTTGAAACGATTGGAGATAGGTGACTGAATTTGTTACAAAGGCGATCTTGAATTTCCTTAGTAGGATGTTGACTTGTTCTCTGTGGCAAATCAAGAAAATAATGTTAATAAATATTTCATGATGAATGTTTTGATTATTTGATTGACTTTATGCAAAGCAAAAATTTTTGCCCCTTCAATCAAAAATTAAAACATTGAGGGATAAATGAATTAAATGAGTTTGAGGAATATTAGGGATATCCCGTGCATCGTTTCGTTGTGTTAGGAGGCTCCCACTGTAAAATAATAAAATAGATAGGTGGGGCCCACTTATTTTCTTTATAAATAGGGCTCCCCCTTCTTTATTCCTTCAATTTTCATAATCTTTTTCTCTCACGAATCACTCTAGCTCTCCCTTCTCTCTAGAAAACATGTTGACAAAGGTAGCTGGCAGGGCACTCTGCTTCACCTCCAGCCTCACTCCTCAACCTACTGATTATCCTGGCATATTTTTTGTCAATATTGACACCGCATACGATTTGTCAGTGAGCGACACTATCCTGGGGTTTACAGTTACTTCACCCATAGAGATGTTGGATCGTGATTTTTCAGCTCAGCCTCACCTTTCCCGGACCGAGGTATTTGCTAAAAACATTTTTATTTACCATTTTTAATGCGATTTTATCCTGATTAGAAACTAGATTGGAATTGATCCTTGAACCATGTCGCGAAATTTTAGCCTAGAAAAATTAAAAAAAAGACAAATTCAAGTCGGAGACCAAGAAAATCCGTTGAGGACCTAACCCAAGCCAAACTTCCTGGCGATGGTTCTAAGGGACCCTCACCAGACTCTCTAACGAGGGTCTTAAGAGGCCCTCGCCAAACTCTCTAGCAAGGTCCCTTAGGACCCTCGCCAGACTCTCTGGCAAGGGTCCTTCGGGTCCCTCGCCAGAGATGCCTGGCACAGCCCTGAGGGCTCGTCGGATTTTTCTAGCGACGCCTCTCGGGGCCTCGGTCGCTCCTCTACATAATTATTGTATATTTTTATTTTTTATTTTTATTATTTATATTTTTTTAGGTGAAAAAGAGATTGGAAAATAATTAAAGCTCAAAGTCCAAACGTTTTCTAGATCCGAAAAAAAACTTTGAAGAAAATATTTATCCAAAAGATAATAAGACTCGGGTTTTAAATTTGTTTTAGACCCGATAATATCTGAGGACTTTTTCAAGAAACATAAGAAGAAGAACGATTTGAAAATAATAAAGATTTAAGATCCAAAAGTGTTTTGGATTTAAATTATTCAAAAGAAATTGAAAGAAATATTTTTGGTGTTTTTCTCGTAGCATTTTGCGTTTAATTAAAAAATCGTATTATTTGATTTGTTTTGCAGTCCCCCACACTTCATCCTATTGGTGGGTATTCTACCATCCAAGCGTGGTATCGCCATGTTTCTTCTCACTCCGAGCTTGTTCAAGCCATCAAGGCCACCGGTTTCGGTTCTCTGGCCTAATCCTTACGACCTACATTATTACCATATGCGACATCAGTTGAACTAGCTCAGAGGTGATGCGACATTTCACACACCTTCCATCTTCCGATCGGGCAGGTTACCATCACTCCTTCCGATATCGTGGCGATCACCGATCTATCTTGGACTAGTACTATGATCCGATTTGACACCTTCTTGAAGTGGTTCTTCAAGGCTCCCACCGCTTGCCATCGCGTCAGAGACTTGCTCGGTGTTGATCCCAGGGGCCGGGCCTTGAGTTACAGTGTGTTTTTTTATTACTGGATGGTCGACAGTCTATTTCCGTGGCTTAGGTTCTATAGTACGTTCATTCATTTTTTACCACCTTATTGAGTGTGACATTTTTCCCGGTCTCGAATAGCGAGATCAACTATAGGTTGATTGAGCCGCTAGCGAAATTGGAAGGAGTTAGTGGTGGGGCCTTAACTAGCCACGGGCGATCTTGGTGCATACTTATTTTTCCCTTGACTTGGTTTTTCGGGGTTGTTTGCGAGCGCCGTGTTGCTACCCCATGGTTCTTCAAGTATTGTTTGCTTACTTTGTGATTTGTGTAGGTCAATTTTTGATTGATTAACCTTAATTAACCCCTTTTATTTTATAGGCGTGGGCCTTCTTTTATCAATTCCTCCCCACCCCGCAATTTCTCGATGCTCTAGAGGGTGCTCCGTGTATGGCTCGGATCTATTCATCTTTCGAGTGGGACATTTTAGGTTCTACTTATTACTATCAATATCTTTGTGGATTGACTTTTGAGCAGGTGATGGATCTCATTTCGATGGACATGATAGGGGTCTCCCGAGCTATCATATGGCGAAGGACATCCAGCGAGATGTGGACTGCCATTGCTTCATCCTTGAGGGGCCCAGGACCCACGAGTGGTACCTGGGTGAGCGTATCTAGTTCTGGCAGACTAAGCCAGTGTTTGATAGGTGCATTCCGCCTACGCCTCCCATCGGACTATTTTGGGCGCACTTGGTGATTACTAATCCCGAGGAGTGGTAGCTATTCTTCAAGGGGCATGGTATGAGGCTCTCAGGACAACATGGTGAATATGAGGCCTTCATTCGGGAGAGGATACTCCCGCTTCACCCGCTGACTCAGCCCGAGGAGGCGCGATCCTCTACTCGAGTTAGGGGTCTGAGAGTTGATGGTGGTTCTGGTGTGGATGATAGCGGCACAGGTGTGGGATGCTGGGTATGTAATGTGTTAACTGTTTTATCCATGTTGATCCTATTTCTAACTGTTTGTCTGTCTTTGTAGGAATTTATCCGGAAGAGGGTTCGAGTGCCTGATTTGAATACTACTACCGAGGGGGGCGAGCACATCTTCCTCGGGAGTTGTTGAAGGGAGATTCATGATTCCCCTTAACTCCACTTTCTACTTAATGGGTTCCATGGGGACATCGCGGCAGGTGCCTCTTCCCCCGAACTACCACACGTTGGCCTACAATCCTTCCGACACTACTCACTTAAGTTTTTTATCGCAAGAGATCTTTGGGGAAGTCTTAACGTTCGTGTACTCACTCCTTTCCTTTTGCAGATCGTACGTGAGGAGATGGATAGGGTTGTCCGACATTCCTTTGCGCTGAGGGACCTGATGCTTTCACAGGATGGGATTACAAGGGTATATCGTTTTTCTCGACCTGTCATATGCGATGTATGAAATGTCATGTTTTTATGTACATGGATATGATTTTCGTGACATGTTTTATGATTGTAGGATATGGTGGCGAGGATCAAGGAGTTCGAGCGATGCTACCGGGAGCTCAACGATCACTTTCAGTCACTAGATATTAGCCATCAAGGTCTAGATGCTCGTTATCATGACCTTAAGGTTAGTCACCAGGAGTTGGGAACCCGTTATCAGGGTTTGGAGGCTTGATACCAGAGTTTGGAGGTAGTCACCAGAGTTTGGAGGCTCAGAATCAATAGTTGTTACGGTAGAATGCCGTAGCAGAGCAGGCACGAGCAAAAGCGTAGGCTAGCTTCCACCTTGGGCCTTCATTTGATCTTGATTCCCTGCTTGATGACCTAGATATTGGGCCGCACCTCTCTCCAGAATGGGACATCGATTTTCTCCACTCTCCCCAGCCTCCTCATATGTCTGGTTCAGCGAATGGTGGTCCCGAGAGACTAGGTCCTGAGGATTTCGAGATATCCACCATGATACCCCGAAATCTGGTGGGTGGAGATAACGCGTAGGCGGTGCATGCTTAGGAGTTCCCTTTTAGCTTTAGTTTTAGATTCCTCTTTTTTTCACCTGATTTTTTAGATAGCTCTTCTTTGTAGAATCTTAAAGAAATCTTCTGATTTATGAAAGGAAAGGGGATTTTGGCTATGGCTTCCGGGTCTTCACATGTGGTGTTTTAATTTATGAATATGCTTGCTTGTTTGTGAATGTTTTTCATTTATGTATGGAAGAGTGTTAATGCTAATATATGTGGTTAATGTGTGTAGGCAACACAGGTCTTGAGGGATTTTCTTTAGCTCTTTTCCTTTCTGATGTTAACCCATAATGAGCGACTTAGGGCCTTTCTCCGCACCGTTTGGGGACCCGATTGGCAGAGGATTGAGAGCTTTGGTCTGCAGGGTCTTCAATACCTTGCTTCCAGGCCTGTGAATAAGGCCTTCATTCATGCTGCTCTAAAGTTCTGGGATCCTACCACTCATGTATTTCATTTTACCGACTTTGAGCTTTACCCCTTGGTCTAGGAGTTTCATGCTATCCTAGGGCTCCCTTTTCCGAAGGATTCGATGCCAATATCACCCGTTAGACTTTCCTTCACCTTTCCTTCTTTCCAATTTGGGGATGAAGATATGCTGAAGGGTTTATGGAACTTAGAGTCTAGTGGGTGCTTTTTGTTAGCTCCCCCTGATGTTGGTGGCTTCCGGGTTGAAGTTATCCTTAGCTGGTGTGAGATACACCCAGCACTCATCTAGCGTGGCCTTCGATGGTGACTGTACTTCTTCTAGCGAAGTTATTTTGTGGGGTTGGAGTGATTGCCCCTTTCCGATTTCTGTCAGTCATTGACCCACTCTCCACAGGCCTTTCTCCTGCGGCTTTAGCCTTGGCTAAGAGTCTGGTTCACTTAGACGCTGCTTCGGTGAATCTGAACTTAGCAAGAGACCATTTTGTTTTACTCTAGGTAATTCTCTTTTCTTACCGATTTCCTTTGTGATTTTCATTGTTTGTTCAAACAAATGAATTAATGTAGGTATGGCTGTTGGAGAAGCTTCACTTGACTGCTGATCCACGCTTAGGGAAGGCTTGGTTCCTCCCTTTGTATTATGGTCCTAGAGGCTTCACTAGGAAGGACCATCATTCATTGAGTGAAGGAGATTCTAGGCTCCTACCGAGCTTCTAAGATTAGTTGGCTCGACCCTTGGTTGGAGATTCCGTTCGTGGTTATTGATGTCCATGATTATGGTGTTTTGTTGATGGGTTTGTTTGGCGCTACATCCTATTCCACTTCTCGTCTGTGCAGGCAGTATTGACTTCAGCAACGGATCCCTCGGTCTTTATTCTTGACCCGTTTCCACGACTTCGATCCTAATACACCTGATGCGATACGGAGGCTTTGGGCATGCGCTCGAGTTGTTATATTGGATTACACTGCCCCGAAGACCATAGATACTGATGAATTCTACCGTGGATGGTTTGGTGAGATCAAGGTACTCCCTGATGCTGATCAGCACTTTATGGTGTCTCGTGAGTGGGAGAGGGACGAAGATGGTTTGGACTCCCTTCCTCATACTTCGAGGAAGCGTGCACGGTGGAATGACTGGCACCCTTAGATCTTATTTGTTTTTCGCCATTTGTTTTCTGACCTTTGTTTTTTGCTTATTCGTGGATTGTTTCTGACATTATGAAATTTTATCGAACTTTATTTTATTTACTTGCAATATTCTGTATGTACACATTCATATAAACTAAACATAAATCCTTGCAAATGTAACACATTTCATTGAACAGCTTTAAAAAGGGTACAAGTTTTCCAATGAATTGAGTCCTGCCCTAGTTAGCCTAGAGCAGGCTTTCTAACTCGCGGTCCCTCTATTTCTTACCGTGTCCTAATTTTTTTGTGCCTCCCTTTACGAGTTTTCAACTCAGCAGACAATTTTTGCTTTCATACAAGAATGGTCCTAAATTGTTACCCAAGTAGTCAAGTGCCATCTGGAGGATTGGTTTTTCTCTCTTTTTTGTTGTACCGCTTTTGTTAGTTTATTTCTTTTATTTTTACACATGGTAGCGCTTGAGCTTGTCTTGATTGATTGGATTGACAAATTCATTTCCATCCATGTCCATGATCTTGGCGGCTCCTTTGCTCAAGATTTTCTTAATGACATAAAGACCTTTCCAGTTTGGGCGAAACTTTCCCCGTTGGTCCACATTTGAGGGTCTCATTTGTTTCAGATGCAAGTCTCCTGCTTTTAATGGTTGGCTTCTGGCTCTAACCTGACTATTGTATGCCCTAGCCATGCATTGTTTGTATATCTACAAATGATCCAATGCTTTTAGCGGCTGTTCGTCAATCATGTTCAATTGTTTAAATCTGGCCTTTGCCCATTCTGACTCTTCTAACCTTGCCTCCAGCGCTACTCGAAGTGATTTCACTTCCATTTTCACAGGTAAAACTGCTTCCATCCCATATACTAACGAGAAAGGGGTTTGATTGGTGGGAGTTTTGATGCTCGTTCTGTATCCCCATTAGCTTGTGGCATGTATAGTGATGACCGATGGTGCTCGATCCCATATTTCCTCATTAAGTCTGATGTGGCTCCTTGGAATTGAACCCTATTATCTGATACGATGTGATGTTGGATGCCATATAGGGCGAATATATGCTTTTCTATGAACTTACCATCTTCTTAGCGGTCATGTTGGTGTAAGATTCGGCTTCCACCCATTTTGAAAAGTAATCGACTACTACTATAATGAAGTGTTGTCCATTAGTCGAGTTTGGCCTAATCTCACCAATAATGTCGATGCCCCACGCTGAGAATGGCCAAGGATCAGATAAGCTATGGAGTTCGGATGGGGGTAGATGACTAATGTCACAGTAAATCTAGCACTCATGGCACTTTCGTACTTCCGATACGCAGTCTGTGACCATTATTGTCCAATAATACCCTTGCATTGTATTTTCTTAGCCATTACTATCCATTCATGTGCGGACCACAATCCCCTGTATGCATTTGTCTCATTATCAACAGTGCCTCCTGTTCTGTGAGACATCTCAACAGCATCCCTTCTGATGTTCGTTTGAACAAATCCCCTTCTACTAGAAAAAACTAAGTCACTAGCCATCGTAATGAGGTTCTTTCAGAGTCTGTTGCACCTTCTAGGTATTCCCCGGTCTGCAAAAATTTGATGATGTCGAAGGACTAATTCTCGATAGCTTGTTGATCCTCTGTTTCCACTAGGCGACAGTAGAAGGGTTCTTTGGCCGTTTACAGTATAACGGGTTTGATTGATTGAGTTCTAGGGCCCTCCCACATCGAGGCTAGTGTAGCGAGTGCATCTTCCATTTGGTTTTCATCCCTAGATACGTGTTTGAAGATGCATTTGAAAAATTTTTGTGAGATTTTCCATACGGCTTCCACGTAAGGATGGAGTGATTCTTCTCTTATTTCCTAATCTCTAGTGACTTGTTTTATAACCAGAGCTGAGTCTCCAACCACCGATACTTCTCTTGCCCGGGCCTTGCGAAGTGCCTCTAACCCAAACAGTCAAGCCTCATATTCTACCTCGTTGTTTGTTACTGGGAATTCCAATCGTTTGGAAAGGGGTATAACTTTATTTTGCGGCGTTATCAATACAACACTTATGCCAGCTCCATTTCTGATCATTGCTCTGTCGAAGAACATTTTCCACTCTGCACCTGCATCCTCTATCAATGCTAGTTGCTCATATGGAAATTCTTGATTTTCAACGAAATCAGAGTCCAAGGGTTGATTTGTTAAAAATTCAGCGACTGCTCATCCCTTAATGACTTTTTTTGTCACATATTCGATGTCGAATTCAAATAATAGCAATAACTATCATGAGAGTTTTCCAGCTAGTGTTGGTGACTGGCACAAGTACTTCATCGGGTCTATCTTCACGAAGCTTTTATATGATAAGATTAGAAGTAATGTCGTAGCTTTTTTGTCAACCAAACCATCGTTGTGCAGATTTTCTCCACCAAGGTGTAACGTGACTCATACTCAAGTAATTTTTTCTCAAGTAGTAGACTGCATGTTCACTTCTATCTTCATGTTCTTGCACAAGCATTGCTCCAACTGATGATTCCTCAATTGCTAAGTATAAGATCAGGGGCTTTCTAGGCTCTGGTGGGCGGAGGACTGGTGGGCTTAATAAGTATTGTTTGATTTTGTTAAACACAACCTAGCACTATTCATTCCAAACTACTGGTTGGTCCTTTCATAGCAATTTGAAAATTGGCTCGCAGATGGTAGTGAGTCTAGTGATAAATCTGCTTACACACTGTAGAGATCCCAGGAAAGACCGAACTTCTTTCTCAGTTTTTGATGCGGGCATATCCCTAATTGCTTTGCTTTTATCAGGATCCATCTCAATTCCTTTTTGGCTGATTATATGCCCCACGAGTTTCCTTGATGTGACCCCAAATATTCATTTTTTCAGGTTCAAGTGTAGATTGTAATTCTTGATTCTAGTGAGAAACTTGTCTAGGATAACTGGATGTTCCTCTCTAGTGTTGGACTTCACAAGCATGTCATCAACGTAAACTTCCACTTCCTTATAGATCATATCATGAAGGAGGGTTGTGACGGCCAGCTGATATGTTGCGCCAGCATTTTTCAAACCAAACGGTAGAACCTTGTAGCAGTATATGCCCAATTCAATGATGAATGCTACCTTGATCTTATCAGTTATTGCCATTAGTATCTGTTTATAGCCTGAGAAGCCATCCATGAAAGAATACATAGCTGCCCTTGCTGCGTTGTTGACCAGTATATCTATGTGGGGTAGGGGGAAATCATCCTTTGGGGAGGCTTTGTTCAGATCCCTGAAATTCACACAAACTCTGACCTTGCCATCTTTCTTTGCTACTGGGACTATGTTGGTAAACCACATCGAGTATTCAACCACTTCTAAGAATTTAGCTTCAATCTGTTTTGCTAATTCAGCCTTGACCTTTTCTGCCCATTCAGACCCTAAGCGACATAGTTTCTATTTTACTGGCTTGATCCGAGGGTTAGTTGGGATGTGATGCTTCGCTATTTGCCTGTCTACTTCGGGCATGTCTTCGTATGACCAAGCAAACACTACCATGTGATGTTCAAGTACATTCGTGATCTCTATTTTTTCTTCAAGAGTCAAATCATTGGAAATTGTCACCATTTTTGGCGACTCGTTTGTACCCAAGTTAATTTCATTTGATGATGTATCATGAATGTTAAAGATGTTATGTGTATGATCATATGAATGCATGGTGCCATTAGGTAGAACATCAAACAAGTAAGCAAAATTGTCGTACTTCATTGAATGAGCTGATAAGTGTATAATTACACTTATTATTATATAAATTTTATACAATAAACACTATAGTTTTAGTCATTTTTATACTTCATATAAAAGATTTCACGTGGTATGTAGTTGTTTTTTATGCAAATGCAGATACTAGGTAAATC